>VMDR010007400.1:0-40741 GCA_007922815.1 Macrotus californicus | reverse complement strand
AAATGGCTTAAATGCTCCAATCAAAAGATATAGGGTAGCTGAATGAGTAACAAAGCAAAACCAATATATATACTGCTTCCAAGAGACCCACCTCAGAATGAAAGATACATACAGACTAAAAGTAAAAAGAAGGAAAAGATATTTCATGTGAATAGAAAGGAAAAAAAAAAGATGTGATAGCAATGCTTATGTCCAACAAAATAGACTTTAAAACAAAGGCTACAGTAAGAGACAAAGGACACTACATAATGATAAAGGGAATGATCCAACAAGAGTGTATAACCCTAGTAAATATTTATGCACCCAATATAGGAGCACCTAAATATATAAAGTAAATCTTGATGGACATAAAGGGAGAGATTGACAGAATACAGTCATAGTAGGAAATTTTTAGCACCCCATTGACTTCAATGGAGAGATCTTCCAGACAGAAAATCAACAAGGAGACAGCAGCATTAGACACTAGATCAAATGGATTTAATTGATATCTTTGGAGCATTTCACCCCAAAGCAGCAGAATACACATACTTTTCAAGTGCACGTGGAACATTTTCTAACGTAGAGCATGTGTTAGGAAACTAAACAAGTCTCAATAAATTTAAAAAGATTGAAATCATATCAAGCATCTTCTCTGATCACAATGCTATGGAACTAGAAATCAATCACAAGAAGAAAACTGAAAAATACACAAAGACATGGAAGCTAAAAATAACATGTTATTAAACAATGAATTGGTCAAAAATGAGATCAAGGAAGAAATCAAAAGATACCTTGAAACAAAGAAAATGAGAACACAATGACCCAAAATCTGTAGGACACAGGGAAAGCAATCCTAAGAGGGAAATTCATAGCCTACAGGCCTGTCTCAAGAAATAAGAAAAAGCTCAGAAAACAATCTAACTGTACATTTAAAGGAACTTGAAAAAGAACAACAAAGTCCAAAGTGAATAGAAGCAAGGAAATAATAAAGATCACAGCAGAAATAAATAAAATAGAATCTAAAAGAAAGATACAAAAGATCAATAAACTTAAGAGCTGGTTGTTTGAAAAGAGAAACAGAATTGACAAAACTTTAACCAGACTCATCAGCAAAAAAGGAGAGAAGACTAAAATAAATAAAATCAGAAATGAAAGAGGGTAAATAACAAGTGACACGAAAGAAATACAAAGGATTGTAAGAAAATATTATGAACAACTATATGCCAACAAATTTGACAACCTGGATGAAATGGATAACCTCTTAGAAACAGACAATCTTCCAAAACTAAATCAGGAAGAATCAGAGAATCTGAATAGACAGATTATACCTAGTAAAATTGAAGGAATATCAGAAAACTCCCAACAAACAAAAGCCCTGGACCAGATGGCTTCACATGTGAATTTTACCAAAATTATGAGAAGAACTAATGCCCCTCCTTCTCAAACTATTTCTTTTTTTTTTTAAGTATTTTTTAAAACTTGTATTTATTTATTTTTAGAGAGAGGGGACAGGAGGGAGAGAAAGAGGGAAAGAAACATCAATGTGTGGTTGCCTCTTGCACACCCCCAACTGGGGACCCGGCCTGCAACCCAGGCATGAGCTCTGACTGGAAACTGAACCAGCAACCTTTCAGTTCATAGGCTAGTGCTCAATCCATTGAGCCATACCAGCAGGGCTGAAACTTTAAAAAAATGTAAGAGGAGGGACATCTTTCAAGTTCCTTTTATGAGGCCAGCATTATCCTAATTCCAAAACCAGATAAAGACACTACAAAAAGCCCAGAAAATTATAAGCCAATATCCCTGATGAACATAGATGCTAAGATCCTCAACAAAATATTAGCAAACTGAATACAGCAATACACCAAAATATCATATAATACGATCAAGTGGGGTTTATTCTGGGAATGCAAGGTTGGTACAACATTTATAAATCGATAGATATAATATACTATATAAATAAAATGAAGGATAAAAACAACATGATCATATCAATAGATGTAGAAAAAGCATTTGATAAAATCCGGCACCCATTTATAATAAAAACTCTTAGCAAAGTGGGAATAGAGGGAACAATTAAACATAATAAAGGCCATATATGACAAACCCACTGTCAACATCATACTCAACAGGCAAAAACTACAAGCGTTTCCTTTAAGATCAGGAATAAAACAGGGAATGTCCACTTTTACCTCTCTTATTCAACATAGTACAGGAAGTCCTAGCCACAGCAATCAGACAAGAAGAAGAAATAAAAGAAATCCAAGTTGGAAAGAAAGAAGTAAAACGGTCTTTATTTGCAGATGACATGATACTATACATAGAGAACCCTAAAGATTCGACCAAGAAACTACTGGAACCGATAAATGAGTTCACTAACGTAGCAGGACACAAAATTAATATCCAGAAATCAGTTGCATTTTTATATGCCAATAATGAGCTAACAGAAAGGGAAATTAAGAAAACAATCCCATTCGCAATTGCTTCAAAAAGAATAAAATACCTAGGAATAAATCTAACCATGGATATAAAAGACCTGTACTCAGAAAATGATAAGACACTGAAACGAGAAATTGAAGAAGATACAAATAAGTAGAAGCACATACTGTATTCATGCATAGGAAAAATTAACATTAAAATGTCCATAGTACCCAAAGCAATCTATAGATTCAACACAATTCCTATGAAGATGCCAGTGACGTATCTCACAGAACTAAAACAAATATTTCAAAAATTTATATGGAACCACAAAAGGCCCTGAATAGTAACAGCGACCTTGAGAAAGAAGAACAAAGTTAGAGGAATCATGATACCTAATATCAAACTATACTATAAGGCCACAGTCATCAAAACAGCATCATAGTGGAGTAAAAACAGACACATAGGTGAAAAATGAAATAGAATAGAGAGCCCAGAAATAAACTCACACCTTTACAGCCAATTAATATTTGAGAGAAGAAGGAAGCACCTGCAATGAGCTAAAGATCATTTATTCAATCAATGGTGTCGGGAAAATTGGACAGATACATGCAGAAACATGAAACTAGACCACCTTATTACGCCTCACAAGAATAAATTAAAAATGAATTAAAGACTTAAATGTTAGATCTGGAGCCATAAAAATTCTAGAGGAAAACACAGACAGCAAAATCTAAGACACTGCTCATAGCAATATTTTATCTGATATATCTCCTCAGGCAAGGGAAACAAAAGAAAAAAATTAAGAAATGGGACTACATCAAACTAAAATTTTTTTGCACATCAAAGGAAACCATCAGCAATATAACACACTGAATGGGAGAACATATTCACTGATACGTTTGATAAGGAGTTAATATATAAAAATTTATAAATAACTTATAAACACTACACCAAAAAAACACACAATCCAGTTAAAAAATGGGCAAAGGACCTGAATAGATACTTCTTCAAAGAGGACATACAGATGGCCATAGACATATGAAAAGATACTCAATGTCACTAATCATCAGAGAAATGCAAATTAAAACCACAATGAGATGTCACCTCACACCTGTCAGAATGGCCGTTATTAATAAATCAACAAACAACAAGTGCTGGTGAGGATGTGGAGAAAGGGGAACCCTTTTACACTGTTGCTGGAAATGCAGACTGGTGCAGACACTGTGGAAAGCAGTATAGAGATACATCAAAAAAATTAAAAATAGATCTGCCTTATGACCCAATGATTCCACTTCTGGGAATTTATCCAAAGAAACCCAAAACACCATTTGAAAGAACATAAGCACCCCTATGTTCATTGCAGCGTTATTTACAATAGCTGAGCTATGGAAGCAGCCCAAGTGCCCATCAGTGGATGAGTAGATAAAACAACTGTGGTATATTTACACCATGGAATTCTACTTGGCTGTAAAAAAGAAGAAAATTTTACTGTTTGCGACAGCATGGATGGACCTGGAGAACATTATGCTGAGTGAAATCAGCCAGTCAGAGAAAGACAAATACCATATGATCTCACTCATATGTGGAATCTAATGAACAAACTGAACTAACAAGGAAAACAGTGACAGACTCACAGATAGAGAGCAGGTTGACAGTTATGGGAAGGTGAGGTTAGGGGGTAGAGAGATCCAGCAAAAAGGAAAAAGGACTCATAGACACGGACAACAGGGTGGTGATTATGGGGGGAGGGGGGGTGTAAGGGGGGCAAATGATAATGGGAAAAATACAATAAAAGTTATGGGACTAGAGCAGAGGAAGAGAAAGAAGCACAGGATCCCAATGTTAATCACAATCATATCCTTCCGTAAGTATTTTGATATTCTTTTATTAGCTTCTTTTCATTTATACTGAAGTAATTTATTTTTATGGCCAAATTCACTTATTTTTCTGGTTAGTCAGTTTGCATAGGTTTATATCAATTGGAGGCTTCAATCTGGTTTTCCAAAACATTTTCTTATGCTTTGGAGAGGCAGATCATGGCCCCAGAGTCCCTATGAAGTATGAGTGAAGATGAGGATCAGTGTTCAGGGAAGGGGTGCCACCAGGTGGTTGGATCTGGGGTAGAGCAGAGGCCCTCACACCAATGCCTGCTGGGAGCTGGCAGGAAGCAAGGTGTGACTCTTGCTTGGTAAGAACTTTATCTAACACACCGAATGTTCTCTTTTGCTGATATGTGGAAAATAGAGGTCCAGTGTTGATGGAAAATATGAATCTTTTCTCACCTGATAACTGGAAATCCAGATTTTATAAGAAATCTAATATTTTAATAATAGCAAGTAATTAAAAAAATTTTAAAGTCTGCAGGCAGCACTCAGCTCACGGGGGCCATGAGCTTGGCCTCTGAGTGTTCACTGTTCCAGGTGCAAACAGCCTCTCAGCCTGGTTCACTCTCCCTTACAGAGGAGGAAACAGCTGTGGAAGCCACCACAGAGCTGGTTGTAGAAGCAACAGGACTAGAACTGTGTGACAAAGCCAGAGTGATCTTGTCACAGGTTGAATTTAAGCATTTATTTCTCTACCAGTCAAAGCCCTCTAAGGGCCAACATCTTGCACCAGGGACTATCACTTCTGAAGTCTTATTGCAACGACAGGAAGTAGAAAGACAGAATTTGCAGGTTTTGTTTAGTTTGAATGGTTTTTATTTTTCTCTCTTCTTTCACTTTCCTCTTTTTTTTCTCCCCCAGGGTGAGTGCCAGTTACAAGAGGATATCTCACCTACCACCAGCTTCCGGGGTCCCCTGGGGAGGGAGGAGTGTGGGAGGGGGACTGCCCCTTGCTGGAACCAAAGTTCAAGTTCAGTGAACAGAAGCCCTTCTACAAGGTGAAGCGGACAGTCAGGAAAGCAAGTCATTTCAGGTGAATCTACGGTTCATCTGCATCTGGTGCTGGTGCTGCACGGGAGTAAGTAATACAGCTTTTCAGGTTGAACAAAACACAGCTTTTCCTTTATACACTACCTGGAGGCGGGTAATGCGGGCGGAGTGGGGAGGGAGAGCAAACTTTTAGAAGAATGGAGGGATTCCAGCAGTTTGTAAACGTGAACTGGGGAAGTAGTTTACATGAGAGAAGCTTCAAACCTGGATGAGAAAAATTAAGTTCTTAAACTGTCTTTATCCATCTCCTTTCCTTTTTAAAGGGTGTGTGTTGAGGGGTGGTGGTGGCTATTAGCCCTCCTTTTTTTTGGTAGAAAATGGCTAATTGGCAGCAAAAGGACTTGCTGATGGGTAAGCAATGGGGTGGGGAGAAAAACAGCTGAAATTCCCTTCGCCCCCACCTCTGCTGATGGGGTCCAATGTGAGTAGTCTATGACTGCTTAGAGGGACTTGAAACAATTTGTGAAAAGACCTGACATCGAAGATGATAACTTGAGTTAATAACCAAGGGGAAGTGGACTCATCAGGCAGGGAGCTCTGAATATGTTAGGAGGAGGTATTATTTAAAGACTAATTATGAAGGTGTCTTACATCGAAGGAAGTCATAAGGCAAATAAACCGGAACAGAAACTCATGTTTTCTCTTGCAGTGGGGGTTGGCTAAGTTGTCATTTCCAAATGGAAGATGCCACAAAGTTTAGTAAGAGAGTAATTTTCCACACAGGGACAGTGGGCAAAATACTATGATGGTGAGACTACGGTAAGCCCCAACAGTAGCTAATGATCTCTTTCCCCCCCAGACAGAGTTTTAGAAAACATGTTTAATTGCTACATGAAAGGATTCATCGAAATCATTGAAGACCTAAGTGCCAAAGTGTTTAGTACGGCCCAAGTCGAGAATCAGCACCAATGGCAAGCACAGACCTTCCAGTTAGAAACAGGCACCTAGAAAGGCAGGACTAAATATGCATATCCTTTCGCTAAGCTACCGATCCAATAACCCACATGAAATTTCGTGTCTTTGGTATCTCATTTTACCCCCATGCATATCACAAGTCCCAGCACATAAGACTCAATAACTATTTGTGGGATATATTGTTGCATTCATAATGTTCACCACATTGTATTTATTAGACCACCTTCGAAACAGCTCTCAGGTGCAGTTCAGCCATCTTGGCTGACAGCCTGTGGGATCTGGTGTTTTAAAATTAACTTTGGCATAGCAGCGCAGCAAGGGACTTGTAGAGTAGGTGAGTTCAAGCTATTTGTTTTACAAGGGGAACCCCTGAGACACAGAATTCTCTTAGGAAAATAACTTTCCTAAGGCTGCACAGCCTGCAGAGCCAGGATATGAACAGTCCTGCCTAGGATGAACACCAGCTCTTAGAGAAAGAGCAGCCCGAAGGACCCGTGATATTGTAGAGTAGATTTTCACGAAGGAAAAAACATCAGGAGAGGCATCGCAGTGGTGTGTGGAGAAGTCCTGTGCAGCCTCTTAGTTCTAGCATCGGGCAGCTCACAAGGGCATTCCAAGTGACTTGGTAATGTCGCAACTCTGAGATCTGGAACTAAGTGCTAATAACAAAGTCTGTTTTGCCTTATGGTTGTTTTTTTTTTTTTCTTTCTGAAAACTCCAAGGTCTTTCCTCATAATAAAAAAGTTGAAATCCAGAGTGAATTTTTTAACTAAAAGCCAGGTGCCTGAAAAAGAATCTTTTCTTTTGTCAAAAACAAAACCAAAACCAAAAACAACCCCAAACTAACTAACCATCTCCTCACATGCTTCCTTGTGAGGGCACCAGATGATCTGGGCAAGTAAAACCGAAGGGTGGAGTTAGGTTTCTCTGGGCACTTCTTGATTTTAGTGTGTGGGAGGGGGGTTCCCATAGAGTTTCACCAATGTGTTTGCTTGGTGAAGACAGAGAGCCAGGAGAAATTAGAAGTCCTCTAGACGGAGTCATTAAGGAGAGGAAGTCGTCAGTCTGGAAGAGAAGGCAAGCTGATATCCATGCTAAGAACCTAGTCTGGTCTGCTCTGGGCCATTTTATCCCGGCTCTTGTGCTGCTGACTGCCTCTGTAAGAAAATGGACAGGAGTTGCTGATGTGTGTTTTACAGAGATGTAATTACATTCATGCCCTTGGCCGGTGCATAATGGCAGGCCTGATATTCATCAGCTAACTCAGCCCTCAGCTTCCTGGGGCCCACACCTGCCTGGGAGATAGGCATTTCATTGCCCATTATTGGGAAAGGCATACACACCCACACATCACTCTGCCCAACTCTGCTTACTGGCACCCTGGACTCCCAATGCATGCCGCGTGGATCCAGCTCAGGGGGGCACTGTAGCTTCTTGCACAAACCACTGCACTGGCAGCCACTGCTGCCATGCTTGCGGCTGAGAAAGTGGCTGCCCTGGCCCAGGCCATGCAGGTCCACCTGACTCAATCTGTCCTCCATACCTGAGGACCCAGATGGTCATCCTCTCTCTGCTTATACAGCCACAGATGCCTGTGGTGTCCCTCTCCCTTGGAAGAAGAGCCCACAGGACCGGTGTAGAGCTCTCCCTACACCATCTCATCTTTGGCAGGCCCTCTGAGCTGGTAGACTTAACCCCTGCAGATGAAAGCAAGTCTTCCGGATGTCTCAGGAGACATTTTACTCTATCTGCAAAAAGTTGGCCCTGCATCTTCAAAAGAAAGTCACCCACATGAAGTTGCCTCTCTCTGTGCCTCAGAAAGTGGCCAGGAGAATGTATCAGCTGGCCTCCTGGGTGCCTCTGCACTGTGTGGCTGAGCTTTCTGGGGTAGGCAGATCTGGTGGTGGAGGTGCCTTCCATGAGGTGATGGATGCCACCTGTGCTATACTTCCCACCTCCAGGAAAACCAGCCTGACCAGGTAGGGGTTGTGAAGAGTTTCTAGACCAAATATGGCTTCCTGATGTGTGCTGGGGCTACTGGGGGCGCACACATTGAGATGTCCAGTGATAAAAGGCAGGAAAAGAACTATCCTAGCGGGTGCCAATACTTTTCAGTAATTCCTCAAGCTACGGCTGGTCCTGACCTTCATTTCACCCAAGTGTTTGTCGGCTTCCCAAGGTTGAGCCATAATCCACATGTGTTGGAGGCAAGTTGGCTTTGCCATAGGGAGATGCCAGCACTCTCTTACCCTCATCCAACAAGCAACAGGGTCTGTGACCTAGGGCCTGTCCTCAACGGTGATGGAGCATACCCTCTCCATCAATGGCTGACAGCCCCATACCACCAGCGATCACCCTTGAGGAGCTGTATTCCAACCAGCGGCCCTGGGCGGTATGGGGCACCACTGAGCAGGCCTTCAGGCAGTTGAGAGGCCAGTGGCAGTGTCTCCCGGACAAGGCACTATGTCAGGCAAAGCGGATCTGTGAGGTGGTCAGTGGCTGTTTCTTCCTCCACTCCGTGTATCGACAGAGGTGAGGCCTTTGGCCTGCTGCCTGGAGTGGGAGCAGAGCTTCTACCCTTGCTGTGGCATGGAGCAGAACCAGCCTGCAGGGTGCCATGAGGCACAGAGGCAGCGGAAGTTCCAGGTGTGCCAAGCCCTTAGTTGGCACCTGGCATTCCTGGCCCCGCCAACTCAAGGTGATGACTGTCCATCCTGAATGTTCCCTTGAATGTCTCCTTCAGGCCTTCTTTCATCTTTCCATGTTAACCCTCCCATCTCTCTTCCTGAGAATAAAGCACTGAGGTTAGTGTTTCTAACGCTCCAAGCATCCCCAGCAGAAAGGGAACAAATTGCGCTGTCAAAGAGGCTTGTAAGAAACTCGCTGCAGGTATGTGGCTGCTTTATCGCCCAAGCAGTTTACAGCGGCAGATCTACTCACCTTAGTTCTACTTTAAGGTTCTTGAGTGGCGATTTTATCATCTACTTATCATCATTTTATCATGCATTTTCATAAACATCTACACTTACAGTTTTACATATACACACACCTGTCCTTTTCTGAACCAACCCTGTTCAAACACTAATAACCTGTGTAAGTTTCCTATTGCTACTGCAACAGATTGCTGCAGAATTGGTGGCTTCAAACAACACAAGTGTATTATCCTGCAGTTCTGGAGGTCAGAAGTCCCAAAGCAGCTTTGGTGTGCTGTGTCAGGACGTGGGCAGGGCTCCGCTGACTCTGAAGGCTCTAGCGCAGACTTTGTTCCTTGCCTTCTCCAACTTCTGGACACCACCTCCGTTCCTTGGCTGTGGCTGGTTTCTCCATCTTCACAACCAGCTGCGTAGCATCTTTGCTCCTTTCTGACCTCTGCTTCTGTCATCACATCCCCTTCTCCCTCCTGCTCTCCCAGCTACTACACAACCCTGCTTCTCTTGAGCTCTGAAGTCCCTTCCATCTCTGACATTCAGTGACTCCACGTTCCCCCAGCTTAGATAAAGTGTTTAACAGCTGGGAGAGGATACAGGTATGCTGAAGAGATCCTTCAAGGCAAGAAGTCATCTCCCAACCCTCTCTTCCTGGGCAGCGCATATACCCTTGAGATCATTCACTCACTAAACTTTCTGTGTGCCTGCTATGCACTAGGTACTAGATATGCGAAGGTGGAAAAGACACAGTCCTTGCCTTCAAGAATTCCGGTGGGGGGAAAAGCTGAGCAAGCCAATAGTTACAAAGCAATAAGGTGTGATATAATAAGAGCTGGGCATAAGGTTATCTAGAAGAGAGGTACCACACTGTGTAGACTGCTAAGAGTGTACCCTCCCTCCTGGACAGCTTACTTCTGAGCGGAGTGGTAAAGGATAAGCATGGTGGAGGGAGCTCCAGCAAGTGGGACCTGCAGGAGGCACAGGTTGAAAGCAGTGTGGTACTTTGGGAGAACTGCAGGTACTTCTTCAGTTGGGAAGCCAGGGTGAAGTGGAAGTTTGGGGCTGCAGAGGCAGGCAGGGGCCTGCATGCTAAGGCTGTTGAACTTCTTCCTATGAGCCCGAAGGAATCACTGACTGAATTAAGCAAGGGGTAACATGATCAGTTTGGCCCTTTAAAAAAAGAACCTTTGAGAGAACGCTAAACTTGGAAAAGTTCTGGACTAGGGAGTCAGTAGCCTAGGACCCTAGGTCCTGGAACCTCTCCAGGTCTCAACTTCTTTCTCTGTCACATGACAGAGCACCACTAATGTCCAAGACTGCTTCTCGCTCTAGCATTGTATCACGTGTAGTATGAAAATGCTGTCATTGTACTTTCTCATTACAGACCCAGCAGCATTCTCTGAGGCCTCAGACAAATTTGAATGATGATCAGAATTGGCCCTAGTTCCTGGGTGGAGACTTGTGAGCTGGGAAGCAGTGGAAAGAAAGGGGGAAGGGCCCTGCTTCTCCTGTCTCGCCATTCTTAACCTTCTGAAACCACAGAAAGCAGGTGCCTAGGAAGAGGCCTGAGAATGGCTACAGTAGGGCTCTGGGCTGAATGGGGGTTGTGCAACTGGGCAGAGGTTGAGACAGCCAAAGGCATGGAAGAAGAGAGGCCTCTCCAGTGGCTTCACCCTCATTTGGTGAGAGAATTAAAGGTGACCCTCTTCCCTCTGTGAAGTAGGACATGCCCTTTCAGGGAGTTTGAAAATATTCACTAAGACTACTCCCTCTAAAAACTAGCTGGAGATGAGCATTTATGAGTTAAGTGTGTGTAGAGCTCCTGTTCTTTTGGATATATACCTGGAAGTGGGATTGCTGCATTATATGGTAGTTCTATTTTTAATTTTTTAAACTGCCATACTATTTTCCAAAGACAATGTGCATTTTTATCACTAATGAATACCATGCCCTGTATTTAATACAATACATGGGCATATAGTGGACCTTTAGATGTCGCTTGAATGTACGAATGATAACAAGAGGGACTTGGGGGTAATGAGAGGCCTAGGCCTCTCAACCATGGCCTGTCTTGGCTAAGGCCTGACTGCGATCATTAGAAGCTCTGATACAGAGGCTTGTCCATCCTCTGCTATGGGGCTGGGACAGAATGAAACATAAAGAAAAAACCCAAAATACTAGCTTCTTTCATGTGAAGATATTGTTATTAAAATCCCAAGTTCCCTTGTTATCTACTCTTTTCCTCTATTTTAATCTCCAAATTTCTCCTAAAAGAAAAAGGAGAATAGAGAGGCAGAAATCCCAGTCTCAGTGGAGAAATCTGCCCAAGGGTCTGAGGTAGCAGGGTATGGCAGAACTATAGGTCTCATTCCTGGTTCAGGTGGCCTGGAGATGACCTTAGGAGGGGTAGTCCCTCATGGACAATGTCCTGAATCATCAACAACGCCCTGAAGAATGGCTACCACCTCCTGGTGTTGAGTGTGACTGCCTCTGGCCACCTGGACCAGGGCTGCCATGTGGGCATTGTGCTGGTCTGGGTGGCCCTGCAGCTGGGCCACTGATTCCCAGGCCAATTTGCTGACCAACCACCTGTTCTCTCCCATTTCAGCTGCAATAATGGCAGCGAGAGTGTGGTCACAGGACCTGAGGGTCCTGGCACTAGGCTAAAATGGCACACTCAGCCTACCTGGGCCCCAGGGGACACTGTAGACACCCTGGAGTGTTTGGGGCTAATGATGGAGTCTCTCTCTGAGGCTGGTTTCTCTTTGGAGATTCTGGCCTCCTCTGGACTTTTGTTGGAGAAGCAAATTCTAGCTGCTCTCCTGATCCTATTCTTTCCAGGCCCCAGAATTAAGACTGGAAAAGATTACCATGAGGGCCAGTTATCAACTACATTTAAGATAAGAGCCAGTATAAGTCAGTGGAAGGATCACTGGGCTTGGGTTCTAGCGTCAGCCTTAGCTTTAACTGGCAGTGTTACCTTCTGCCAGTTACTTTCCTCTGGACTAGTTTCCTTGGGTGTAACATGCAAAGGTTGAAGACAATTTCCAGATGTCCCTTCCAGCTCAAATATGCTGACTCCAAAACCTGTACTGAAACCATGCTCTCTTACATTTTCAGAATTTTGAGGGATCCCGACCTTGGCTTTATCATTTATGACTTCCTTCTCCACCCATTTCCATGGCATCAAGGCTTTGGTAGAACATATTTGGCCACTTACCTGTCCCAGCCCCTTGGACTTCCTGGCTAATGTCCATCTCAATTATCTTGTCAACTTGGGTACCAGCTGGGCTTTCAGGAATGAGGTCACTGGACAGCTCTAATGCTTCCACTTCCAGCTTAAAATGATACTCTGTCTCCATCTCCATCTCTGGTTCTGGTGCCTCCTACTGCTGCTGCTGCTGGGGAGAGTAACCTTCTGCTCATCCACACATGGCTGGGTCTGCTCCCTGAGGTGGTCTGGGCTGCTGCTGCCCATGATCTGCTCTGCAGAAGGGGCAGCCCTTGGCAGGAGCTCTCCCAGAGTGCAGGATGGCCACGTGGACATTCTTACAGGCCACGTTGTGGGCCTTGAACTTGGTTCGACACTGGTATGTGTGTCGGACATATCCTGGCTCCTGAAGGCACCTGGCCACATCATCACAGGCGGCAGTGTTGTGATGAACTGTCTTCAGGCACCTCCTGATGGAGGGCTTCTCCAGCTGAGAAGGTGCTGGATCTCTGCTGGAGTCCAGTGGGCCCCAGGTGGATTCTGCGGTGGTACCTGGGACGGTCCAGTTGGCTCCTGGCCTGGGAGCATGAGGGCTGAGGCCCTCAGTGCAAGTTCCAGACTGGTCCTGTCAAAGACAGACAACACCGGACACTTGTTAAGGTGACAAGACAGATTTTATTCAGATTATTGCAGCAGGGAAGAGAGACTCAATGTAAAGTGAACTCAACTAAGACAAAGGTGACTACGGTTTTTTAAGGGGCTGAAGGGAGTTAGATCCTTTAGAGATAACTAAAAGGGTCTATAGGAAAGTGAAAAGGAGAGAACAAAATGTGGCTAGGAAAGAGTTTGGAGATCTAAAAAGGGGTGAGGGAGAGACGGGAAATTGCTGGGGTCACCTTTAGGGACACAACTTAATGCAGGAGGAAGCCAGGCTAAAGTTTAGTCAGGGCTGTTGGCACAGTGTTCGGGCAAGTCCTTTGTGCTAAGTGGGAGATACTCGCTCACAGTTCCTCCCTGGGGCCTGGTCTCCCTGCTGGAGCAGTGTGGACACTGTGGGCCAGTAAGACTAGGATTCCTTTTCTTCCTTCATGCCCCTGTGGGTGACAGGAGGGTCAGGGTGGACTACATGTAGACCAGCTTAACATGGATGGCATTGTAGTGTGTTTTCACTTCTACTGCAGAGTGGCTGGAATGGCAACAGGTGAGGGACAACGTTATTGAAGAAAGGACTCCCAGAGAAGCCCCACCGCTGCAGAATTTTCTATGGCCGCTGCTTTTGTGACCCTTTAGCTGCTGGAAATTATCAGGGGTGTGCCTAGTACAACAGATGATGCTGTGGAGGTTCCAAAATAGTAGAACTTGCTAATGTCATAGGTCCTTGTGCTCTGCCCTGCTCTGCTCAGTTTAGAGCTTCTGGGCAGCGGTGGGGGGGCGGGCACAGAACCAGGGAGCTATAGGAGTCATCTACCCAGGCTGACCCACCAGAGACCACAGATCTGTCCAGGATCCAACAAGACTGGCTATCAGTTTTCTTGGCTAGCCGTAGCCACCCCAGTCTGTGACAGGGAGAGGCAAATATACACCTGTTGTCTTGCTCCTCTTGAGGCAAAGTCAACTTCTTCTAAGTAGGCCACAGGTGGCTTTGTCTATTTGTGTCTGTCTCACCAAGCATGCAAATGGCTGAGCTTCAGGTAGACTTCCTGCATACTTGCCTCCACTTCTGCTTGGCTCCAGAACAGCTCACTGCTAAAAGGCCAGCAGATCTCCTACACCGGATGTCCAATGAGCAAGCACACTCAAGGTGGGGCCAGTCACCCTCCAATAGGCCGTTTGCACATATGTCTTCATTGGAAAATTCCTTCAATGGCAACCAGCAGACTAGACCAGTTTCCACAACACAGTTAACAGAAATATCTTGTGTGGCCAGATTGCTGGCTCTGTTAAGATAGTACCACCCACAAGTTGTAAGCACTTGTTGATTTCTCTTGAAAAGAGAAGGTTTTTATCAGACCAGGGCTGGCTTTGGAAAGCCAGGACTGGGTACGAGAAGGTGATTGGGGGCCCCATACTTCAGACTGGGACACAGGGGAGGAAGGAAATGAACACTTTGGTATGAGGTACTACCTGCCACATCCCTCTCTATCCTCTTGACAATAGCTCCCTGCCACAGCTCCCATAAAGTAAAAATGTCAGGTTCAGGATTCTTGGTCTCCTGCCCCAAAAGTTCCCATTTCCAGATGCTGCCCCCGGTCTACCTTCCTTGTCTTCCTGACAAAGCACTCTGTGAAGCCTAGAAGCTGGTTTGAGTGTCCCAGCTTAGAGATGGTGATAGAAAAGGCTTAAAGTTCCAAATTGTGAGAGCCTGAAAGAGGACCCCAAGAAGGGGGTAAAGCAAGAGAGAAAGGCTTGGAGGGCTTAAGTGAGACGCCAGGAAATCGCTTAAGATCTAAAGTCGTGTATTCAATGTTAATTCAACAGACATTCATTAAGGCTTACTCTCTGTCAGGTCTTGTGCTAAGCATTCAGGGTAAGAAGTAGAATAAGACACGGTCCAGTTGGGGGGACAGATTTGTAAACAGTAACTGCAGTACAATAAAAGGAACAACAGAAAAGCATCAAAGAGATGGGGTCATCCCATCCCACTTTCCTACAGGGATATGTTGGGGGTGAGCAGTCAGTTGGTAGTCCTCTACCATACCTCCTCGTTCTCTCCCTCTCCCTTCCCCCTCTTCTTTCTTTCTCCTCCGCAGCCATCCAGTGGTACCCAGTGCACTCACCTGCCCCACGAACAGAACACAGAGTTAAGTGACTTGTTGACTCCTGCCCTAAGGAAATAGAACTTCCCAGTGGAACTGGGCTGTCCAGGTCCTTAGTCTTCTGCTGCGAAGAGGACTAATTATGTTAGATTATTGTTTTATCAACAGAGGTTTCCTAAATGACAAGAAATCAAGTTCAAGTTCTAAGATCTAAACTAGTCAGATAGCAATAGTCCAACATAGAGAAAAGAGGAAAGTATCTGGATGGATGGTTTGGCTTAATGTGTTTGTTTTGAATTTGAATTTTCATATATGAAAGACAATAGTTTGAAACTCTTATCAGTTTCAAATGATATAGTTTGAGACCCAAGTACCTGCCCCTCAGATTTTATGTTGACATTTTGTCATGTTTGCTTCAAATCTTTAAAAATATATATTTATATTCAGCAATAGATTTACTCCCCCTACCTTTGCCCCTCGTCCAGAAGAAATCGCTATTAAGTTGGGTTGCATCATTCATTCCCATGCATATTGTTATTGTTGATATAGTTGTTTTTAAAGAATAGTAACAATTTAAGTTTCCAAACTTTATATAAAAGGTTTAATACTGTGCATATTTTTTGTTATCTGATTTTTTTCACTTAGTATTCTCTTGATATATGAGGCTACCTGAAATTTCTGTATTCCACTGTAAAATTAAACCAGTATGTTCCTTATTTTTTTCTGTCATATTTCTTATACTTTCTACTTACCATGCTTTTCTTTGATTTCTTTTTTACCATCTCTTTTCCTGTTGTCTTCTGTGTAGTGATAGTGTTTTCTTCTTTTCTTTCTACTACTTTGGAAATGATACATCTATTTCAGTTTTTCTAGTCTTTACCCTTAAATTTTTTCCTTAAATCATTTACCCTTAAATAACTGCCTTCAAAATGTCTGTTTTCCTTCCGAATAAACAAAGACCTTAGAATATTTAACTTCGATCTGTTCTACCCATTTGTCGTTTTTGTTTAAAGCTGTGCTGTTTAGTATGGTCATCACTAGCCACATGTGGCTACTTAAATTTAATTAATGTTAAATTTAATTTAAAATTCATTTTATTGGTTGCATAGTCACATTTTAAGTGCTAAATAGCCACATGTGGCTAATGACTACCCTACTAGACAGAGTAAATATAGAAAATTTCCATCATTGTAGAAAGTTCTATTAGGCAAAACTAGTAATTCTCATTCAGTTTTTACCTCCCTCCAAATTAGTTATTATTAGTAGTGCTGCTTTTTAGAGTCAACACTTTAGATTTACCTTCTGTGTTTACCACTTTCTTTGCTCACCTATGTTTATTCCTTACTTCTGTATTTAATTTTTTTTCCTGTGGTGTATGCCTTAGGAGTCTACTATGAACTGAATTGTGTCCCCCTCAAATTCATATGTTGAAGTCCTGACCCTTAATGATTGTGGTTGTATTTGGAGACAGTCTTTCAGAGGTAGTTAAGGTTAAGTGAGGTCATGAGGGTGGGGCCATAATACAATATACGTTATCTGAAGAGATCTCTATCTCTTTCTCTCTCTCTCTTCTCCCCTCCCCTCTCCTCTTTCTCTCTGCGTGTCCTCAAAGAAAAGGCCACTTGAGGACTCAGCAAGAAGGTGGATGGACATTGGCAAACCAGGAGAGCCCTCACCAGAAACTGAACTACGCCAGATGTTGACCAGGGACTTCCAGCCTCCATAACTGAGAAACAAATGTGTTGTTTAAGCCACTCAGCCTGTAGTATTTTGTGGTGGCAGCTCTAGCAAACAAAAATGGTCCATTCAACAAAGATCTGGAGTGCTATTCTGAAAGTCTTCTATTTAGCCCGAAGTCTCTAATAATAGTTTAGCAAAGCATATAATTCTAGGTTGCTAGTTATTTTCTTTGGCCCTTTGAAAATATTATTCACTGTTTTCTGGCCTTTGTTGTTACAGGTGAGAAATCAGCTGTCAGTCTAAACTTTTGTTCCTCTTTTCTTTTGGATTGATTTTGATAATTTCCTTGTATTTCTGGTGCCCCGAGTTTCACTGTAGTGTGCTTTATATTCCTTGACCAGAATTCATTATGATTCTTTATTCTGAGGACTCTTGGATCAGTTCTGAACATTCTCAGCTATTATTTCTTTTATTTCCTTCATTTAAAAAATCCATCTGGAATTCTCATTTTCATTTTATCATTCATTCCTCTTAACTTCTCTTTACATTTTTCATTTTGCCCACTCTGCTGCACTATGGCACTTTTTCAGCTCCATCTTCTAGCTTACCAATTCTCTTTTCAAATGTTACCTATTCTGCTTTTAACCAGTCCAATAACTTATCCTTTCAAAAACTGTATTCTTTGCCCTGGCTGATGTGGCTCAGTTGACTGGACATCACCCTGCAAAGCAAAAGATTGCTGGTTCCATTCCCATCTGGGGCACTTGCCTGGGTTGTGTATTCAGTTCCTGGATGGGGCATGTGTAAGGGGCAAGTGACTGAAGTTTCTCTCCTTCTCTTTCTCCCTCCCTTCCCCTCTCTCTCTCAAGAAAAAAAACAAAACAAAACAAGAACCACCCCAAAACTATTCTTTAATTCTAAAAGTTTGATTTGCTCAAATTTACCTTTCTTTCAGGATCTTGTGTCCTGAGTATTTCTTTACTTTTTAAAGAAAAAAAAAAACCCTCTTTACTTACTTTAAATATATTGATATATGTTGGGATCTACCTGAATTTCTCAGGACTTCGGTTGTCTTGATATGAAATGAGGCTTTATATAAAATGGCCTCTAAGGTGACTTGAGCACTAACATTCTATCATGTACTCTGATACATTTTTTAATGAACACTGTTGGCTGACTTTCCATTTCCAATTAATGAAGGTGGCATTGGAGCATGGCCATGAATAAAGAATGGTTACTTTAAAAGCCACCTTCCCCAGACCTCCAGGGCTGTAAGCCAACACCTTCTGTTTTGTTAAAAAATATATCCCCTTCCTGTATCAGCAGAGAGAGAAGCAGATGGCTAACCAGATGAACACAGGCCAGGAAAAATATCCATCTGGGTTTGCTTTTTGGATGCTTATCAAAGAATCCAGTGTAAGAGTAGGGAGAAGGGGTAAAAACTAAACCTCAGCTTGTCAGAGATTTTTGTTCTGATCTTTATAGCACTTAATATATAAAATTAGAGTGTTAACGGGTTTTCTATATTCTCTAAAAACAACAGCATACTGGAGGGCTGACAGAAGGATAATAAAGGCTTGTATTTCTTCTTATCTAAAGGTCCCCACAACTGAGCTAGAAGGGTGTAGGAAGGTGCTGATATGAACAGTGGGTGTGAGCTGGAGCAGGGAATGGAGGAGGTAATCTTAGTATGTTCCTACAAATGGCAAGTGAGTGATCAATGCAACCATTTCTGGGGCTTGTATCCCAAGGTGCCTCACGAGCATCTTTCATATTCTGTTTCCATGTTGTTAGATGTTCAGTGAGTACAGGATGCAATGAGAGTCAGTCTTCCCAAACCCTGGCTTCTGGTCCATCAGACTAATTGTGCACACTGTGGACAGGAACTGTAGTTTCTTAGTCAAATGACATAGGGCCAATTAAAATTAATATTCAGTCTCCTTCAAAGAGCACTGGCTCTCTCCCAACCATGTCAGCTGACCACATGTAGCCGTCATGCTTTTTCTGATCCATTTTCTTTGCTTAGAATTTTAGAATAAACTTGATTGACATATCATTTATATATACTTTGCTTTAATGAGGTATAGTTTATATATACTTTTTTTAAAGTTTAGCAAAAATATAACTTTCCTTCCTTTTCCATACTGTCCTAGACAAAGTTTTAGAACTAAATGTCAAAGTTACTGTATATTCTCCTGACTACTGGTGTTTTGAGAGATTTGGTTACCCTCTAAATTTCTTTTCCTGTGTTGTTTTAACTGCAAAACACTTGTTCATTCTAAATTAATATCTTAATAAAGATAATTAACATTTACATGCATTCTGTAAGCCCCTGAGGCATTGTGTGTGAGGCACATGTATTTATTCTACATACACATGTGTAATTTCTATCCCTCTTTCTCCCTCAGTCCTATTTCCATCCAAAGAGCTTTAGATCTGTCCATTTTTCCTCTGAAATGTCTCAGTCTCATCCTTTTCTTTTTGTCTTTTCTCTGAACACCTCTTCAGACATCATTTCTTTTTTAAATAACCCCTTATGCACATCCTCTAGCCAGATTAATCTTCCTGAAGCACAACTGATACCATCTCTCTTTTGCTGATGAGTTATCGATGACTCTCTTTTGCCTCCGAAATCAAGCACAGTCTTCTTACTCTGCTGGTCAGTGTCCTCCACAGTCAGGACCGGTACACCCGACTGCTTCCAGTCCTACCCTGCACTCACCTCTTAGGCTGACCCTTCATCCTAGCTACCTCCGTCTCCCAAGGATTTGGTCATCGTTGCCTTTACATTTTGCTTTCAGTGTCCTTGCTGACCCATCTCCCTAGAAGAAATACTGCCTACCTTTTCATCCTGACATCGAATACCACCCCCTTTCTTTAGCTTTACCTCATCACCCCTGTGTAAGTTCACACCTGCCATTCTTACTGTGCATGGCACTCGCACCATGCCCAGACACAGGCTGCTTTTTCTCAGGACTGTTTGTGCTTGTGCCTTGTTTTCCGTATTAGACTGTAAACTTTTGATCTGTGTACCTCCCCTACAGACCTAAATAAAAATACCCACAGTATTATTTATAGTGTGACTAAATATAGCATCTCAAAGCCCTGTTGGTTGAATAGTGACTAATGACAGGCATTTAAAATATTTTGAAACTTTCAAAATGATGACGCATAGTTTACTTGAAGGATAACGTAGAATAAGAACTGATTATAAATAGTGTCTACTGTACTGTCTCATACATAGCTCACACATAACTGATTAACTGAATGAATACACAAATGTTACAGCAGACACACAGATGCTGGCCCATCAGCAGAAGGTATTCATCATGTCCAGAGAAAGGTCTCTTTACACCTAAAAAGTAAAATGAGTAAGAAAAACTACAATGCATTAAGAATACAACAGACTGTCTTTTTAAAAATCAATTAAAGTATTTAAAATATAAAATATCTATTCCCTTAACATTTAAGTATATCCTACTGCATCTTACATACTCACTTGTTTTTAAATGCTATTCGATATAGCCATATAGACCTGGGCTCAAATCCTGCCTCTGTCCATTATTGGTATAGGATTCTGTAATATTTTAAACTTTAGCTTCCTTATCTGTAAGATGAGGATTAGAAATAAGCACATCACAAGGTATTAGAAAGATTAAGTGAGATTATGTGGTAACATGCATAGCATAGTATCTGGTATATAGTACATGTTCAATAAATGGTTGTTATTATTTTAAGTTAAATCACAGCTACTTCAAGAGATCGATTTTCACACGCTAAAGCTGTGCTGGTATGGTTGCCACTAGCCATGTATGACTGAATACTTCAAGTGTGCCCAGTCTGAACTGAGACGGGCGAAGTATAAAAAACACACTAGATTTTTAGGACTTACTACAAAAAGGTAAATATCTCATTAATACTTTAAAAATATTGATTACATGTTAAAATGACATTTTGGATATACTGGGTTAAATGAAATATATTATTAAATGAATTTAACATGTTTCTTTGTACCTTTTACAATGTAGGTACCAGAAAATTTTACATTAGGTATGTGACTTGCATTATATTTCTACTGGGCAGCACTGATGTAGAGTGTCTGGTCAGGGCCAGAATTAGGTATTCAGATGCTCAACTGATATTTGATTGGTTGATATGGCTAAATCTTTTAATTTCATTACATTTGCACATTATAAAGAATAAAACGACTATATTTTTAAAAATACACTTACATCTAGACAGATATACAGAAGGAAGTTATTAGAGAATCTTCCATATGTATTCATATTCACTCAGCAAGTTTTTGGTAATTTCCTCTGCAAATCTGTGGCTCTAAGCACTGAAGCAAAGTTCTTCAGACTCTCAGGGAAATTGTGCAACTAGGAATGGGGATGACTTTTCAGGGACTAAGAAACCTGATTGCTGAAATTAACATTAGCAAATGACAATGAACCACAAGTTGTTGGTAGACCCAATAGTGTTGTCAAATTTAATGGAGAAATCAGGATCCCTGATGTTCTTTGGTTCCTGGATTTTCCTGCTTTTTGTAGCACATCTAACCTAAAGGCTTCTGGGAAACAAGAGATAGGGGCAGGTGCCATGGGACTCTCCTCTCTTTATAAGACACAGTGGCTAACTCCAGGGACCATTTGGTTTTCCATTAAGCATAAATCAAATGCCTCTGATGATTTTCAACACTGGCAGAATTGGACCAGACTACTGTGTGTATTGAGTGTATTGTGTGTGCTGAGGCCCCTATGAATGTGTTATTCCTTTAGCTAGCTGGATTTGCAGCAAACAAGGTCCTTAAAAAGTGTTTGCATTGGTTCTATTGTCAACTTTTGGGGGGAGTGGGAAGAGTGGCTTGAATGTTGTTGTCTGAATTGTTCCAGGAATGTAACAAGGCTGCTTCCTCCCTCTTCTCCCCGACATCTCTTGATCCCTCTTCAACCACTACCACCGCCATTTATTTAGCACTTAATACATGCCAGGAAATTTTTCTAATATTTTATGTTATTAGATCACTGAACACTCAAACCATATAACTTCTATCCTAATTTTATTTTTTTATACCAAACTTTTTTTTTCTTTATTTTTATTGCCTACATTATTACAGATGTTCCCATTTTCCTTCCCCTTGCCCTTGCCCCCCTTCCCTCCAGCCACCGCACTGTTGTCTGTGTCCATGGGTAATGCATATATGTTCTTTGGCCAATTCCTTTACCTTCTTTCATCCAGTCCCCCATCACCCCTCCCCTCTGACAGCTGTCAGTCTGTTCCATGTATCCATGCCTCTGTCTCTGTTTTTTTAAAGGTTAGAAAACTGAGGTACAGAGTGATTAAGCAAGTTGTTCACAGTCACAGAGCTAGTAAGTAGAGGAGCCAGAAAGATAAAGGAAGTCTGCTTGTCTTGGTGCTTATAACCCTACACCACAGCATCAGGAGAAGATTCTGACTAGTCCCTATCACAGAAGAAAACAATCTGCTTGGCCAGTGCAAGCCTGGACCTGCAGGTTACTCCTTAAACTGCTCTGGCCTCAGAGAAGTAGTTTTTAAGTTCCAAGCTTTTGTGGCCTTGGAGTGTTAGAGGACTGTCATGGATTATGGCGCTTTCCTGAATGCTGAAAGCTAGTTGTTAATCATAGGATATTTAGGGTATTGTTTGAAAAGTTTTGCAACATAGAATATTGTTCATTGGTTTGAATAAGGATATATATATATAGTTTAGTAAGCATAAATAATATTTATTTAATCATATTTATCAAATATTTTTAAATTACATTATGCTTTTGGGTACTTTCTATTCCCCCAAGGACACAGAAAAGTACTACAGACACTGTAATTTGTTTTCCAGTCTTCCTGCAAACTTCTGCTCTCCAAGGAGCCCCCTAGTGTTTAGCTTTGGAGATTACTTTAGGTCTGTCAAGGCCTAGAGTGGAGAGAAAAATGGGTACGCAGGGGAAGCAAGAATGTGAACAAAAAAGAAAACCATAGATACACAACTTTATCAGGTTACATATGCTTCTTCATTCTGAGTAAGAAGTAGGGGAGAGCCATTGGCTAAACTCAGCTGGACTCTGTATGAGATATGTGCAAATGCATCTAATTTTTTAAAAGCATCAATCTGATTGATTATTCTCTCTGCAATTCGAAGGAGCAGGAGATAACAAAGGAAACATCCTTTCCCTGCTCAAATATCTCATGCCCCAATGTAAGAAGGGAAAAGCACCAATTAAATATCCTTCATGGCTGAAGATGATGGTATTAAAGACTTGATAAATGGAATTGTCATTACAGTCTCCAAGTTCATCATAGGTTCACGGAAGGCTTGAGTGGAATAGATTATTAAGATTTTTTTCCCTAATTTCCTCATATTTTATATGAAGAAACTGAAGCCCAGGGAAGTGTGCTAGATTCAAAGATTTGGTTTTCATACTTCCATTCCTTCGGATTTTCCATTGCAAGTTACTTATTTTTCATTGAACTAAGCTTCCTCGTTCTTTCAGTGTTAATTTCAAGTTTTTCTAGAGCAGAAAATACTGTCAGTATTGCCTTCAATGTATCCATATGACAGTTATGATCAAGTGATAAAGACATTAAGTTATAAGTAATTATCCCTCACTATATAACTGCAAACAGAATCCTCATTCTAGATTTTCCTTTTTTTGGCCTGTTGAAGAAAAGCAAGCAGTCAGAGATGACTGGTATTTTTTCTCTAAGGATCGATTTACCTGCCCACTAGGATGACACAAAACTCTAATCTGTAATGATAACTAAAATACATATATACATACAAATAGATAGCATATTTACTTTGTTTAGGCAGATTATACTTAGAATTCAGGGCACAATGAGTCTTGGAGACCTTAAAAAAGCCAATAAGTAGTTGGCCAAAACTTCAGATATAGAATTAACAGATATCTAGTATTGGGCAATCTGGTATTTTCATTTCCTGTTCCGTAAAATTGAAAACATGCTGGGGCAATGAGACTATTCCTTACGGTGCATTGGGTGGTTACGTGAGTTTATACATAATCAAATCTCACTGAGCTGTACACTTAAGATTTGTGCATTTTACTGTATATAAATTACAATTCAAAAGTAAAACTAAAAAAAAAAACTGCAAAAGACTAAAAACAAAACTTGGAAATGCAACTTATCTTTTTATTTAATTTCAAGTTTGCTTTATCTTAATTACTGATCGGTAGTTCAGAGTAAGTTGACATCTTCCCCTTTTTTTTGTTTCTCCATGTGTTTATCTTTCACTAACTGTTATTTTAAAAGACCCCGTGATCTTGTAAGGCGACACAGCCTTTAACTTACCAGTTTGAAAGATGGTGTAGTAATTATGTCCAACATTTTGTATAACACATGAGGCCTTCTCTAGGGCTGCGGGGTAAACACCGAAAATTTCTTTCACTTCACGCTCCTCCGCGGCCTTATATTTGTATGGGGTATTTCAGGCAACGGTATTCTCTTAGCAAGTGGGTCGCTGAACCACATAACCATTCCCAAAGGTGCTATGATTCTGTTCTCAGTCTCAGATTCTCAAAATTCACTTTATTTCCCTGGATGCTGCTTAGGAAAGATATCCAGCACACTTGATTACTTGATTTGAATGTATATTTTAAAAAGTATTTGCTTTTACGTTTTCATTTCCTTGCGTTATAAATCCCCATTCGCTGACGTTAAGTCTTTCAGTCCAAGGGGCGGGTGAGTTTACAAGTGATTGAAAAATACCCTCGAAACATCCGGAAAAGAGGGAAGACTACGACTCCCAGAATGCATCGCCTCCCGCTGTCTCCCGCCTTCGGCTGCTCAGTGACCCGGTTCTACGAACCTCCTTTCGGCCTCAATGGTCAGCTTTGCCACCAGTGAGGGCCCAACAGGGAGGGGACAAACGGAGCGCCCCGGCTGATACATTTCCTGCGGCCACTGGGCGCCGCTAAGAAACGCGAAGTAGAAGCTCTCGATTGGGTAGTATTTAGTTTAGGGTAAGAGGAGTAAGCCAATCAGAATATGCACATCCTCCCGGAGATCCCGCCCCTTCCTCGAGGTAACTTTTGGTGGCGGGAAAAGCTCGCAAGTTTTCGCGCCGGGGCGGGGTCACCCGAGACGGTTTGCGCGGCTCGGGAGGAGGTAGCTGCGAGTTGACAAGCATGGCGGGGACCGTGGTGCTGGACGATGTGGAGCTGCGGGAGGCTCAGAGAGATTACCTGGACTTCTTGGATGACGAGGTGAGGGAGGCTCTGCGTCGCGAGCCTCGGGAGCTTGGAGCCTGGGAGGCGAACGGGCCGAGGCTGGCCACGCGGGACGCCGCTCCCCGCGGAGCAGCGGACCGGGAGTCAGAGGCGGGCCAGGCCGGCAGGCCGGCGCAGGAGCCTTCCACCCCGATCTTTTAAGTTTTCTCCTGGTGGAGGCAGTCCTTACTTGGTTTTCTGCTCTTGAACCTTAGAGCGCCGTCCTGTAACTCTCTCCTAAGTTCGAGCAGTGGCCGGGTCGCGGGAGATTTGACAGGCTTTCTGCAAAAATGCGGACGAAATAGCAGAGTCCACCTGGACCTTTCGCAAGTCACTCCCGGCTCTCTGAACCTGGGCGGGTTAAGTGGAGGAAGCACTGCTATAGGGTGGTGGTGCTCTGCCGCGTTGAGGGTCCCCGGTTTTAGGGACTGACTTTCTGCTGGGAGGAAGACTTCCTAATTTGGCAGCGTTCTTCTTCAATACTAAATGAGATGCAGAGAAAAAGTGGTTGTTGTGCAGGGGAAGGGGTTTTGTGCACCCCAGATTGGAAGCCACAGAATGCTGGTAAAGCATCTTGAAGCGTTGCTGATGCTGTATCCGTAAGCAAATAGCTGAGGCTCCCAGCTCCTTTAGGTTTAGATTTGATAACTCTCTATATTATACAGATGGCCGGGAATTAAAGTATTTTAATTATGTCTATAATTTTTAAATGGAAGTTCATTTAAATATGAATATTAAAATCCCGTTTAACTTACATTTTAACAAGGTTAGCATTTATTGTCCTTTTATACTTAGTATGAGCTCATTTTAATTCCCCATTAAAGGTTGAGAAATGACTGCATACAGAAAAGCTGTTGATAATAGGAATAGTAGCATGGACCTTGAGGAAGTCATGTCCCTTTTGGGTGTATATGGAATCTGAGGCTAATGAATGAAAATATGGGAGACATTGGGGCTCAGCCCTGCTGCAGAGATTGACTTAGTTTATCTTGCCGTGAGAGCTGCCTCTGTTTAAAAACGTTTTTGAATTGTGGCTGTTGTTGTATGTGGTGGTGGCTATTTTGCAGGAAGACCAGGGAATTTATCAGAGCAAAGTTCGGGAGCTGATCAGTGACAACCAGTGCCGGCTCATTGTTAATGTGAATGAGCTACGCAGGAAAAACGAGAAGAGGGCCAATCGGTGAGTGGCAAGTGTGTCCAAGGGGACATCCTGACTTGGGGTGAGAACGGTTCCCATCTCTCTTCCCCACATTGGAACTGGCTGAAGTGTTTTTGACGTTGAAGCCCTCATGGCCTCACCTTTACTCCCCTCCCTGGCCTTTATCATTTAAGAATGTCCACTTCTGTGGGGAGCCCAGTTGGTTAGAGCACTGTCCGTGTACACCAAGGTTGCTGGTTTGATTCCTGGTCAGGGCGTGTACAAGAATCAACCAATGAATATATTAAATAAGCGGAACAAAAAATTGGTGTTTCTTTCTCCCTCTCTACCCCTCCCTTCTTCCCTCTCTCCCACCCACCCCTCCCCTTCATCTCTCTCTGTAAAATCAATTAAAAAAATTTCAGAATGTCTGCTTCTGTTTTGAGGGTCAGTTGTTTTGAGTTCTGTCCTCTCTGCCTAATTATTCTTTCTCCTGTCCATATGCAGCCTCCTGAACAATGCCTTTGAGGAGCTGGTTGCCTTCCAGCGGGCCTTAAAGGATTTTGTGGCCTCCATTGATGCCACCTATGCCAAGCAGTATGAAGAGTTCTACATAGGACTGGAGGGCAGCTTTGGCTCCAAGCACGTCTCTCCCCGGACTCTGACCTCCTGCTTCCTCAGCTGTGTAGTCTGTGTGGAGGGCATTGTCACCAAGTGTGAGTGGGTTAAAACAAGAGACTGAGCATGGAGGTGGGATAGACTTAAAGGGGCTGGGAAAGCAGGAGAGGTGGAGTAGAGCAGGGTGGCTTGTGGCATCAGAAAAGTGGAGCACCAAATTACCAGGTGAAACTTGGAGGAGCTCCAAGTGCACAGGGATTAGGAGGACCGTGAATGACCGCCCGTGCCAGCAGAATGATGAGTTCTGCTGAGAGTGGAGGAGTCTTGGCTCTTGGCAATATCCTGTTTCTAACCCTGAACTCCTATCTCCCAGTTGGGATCGAATGTACTTCAAGTGTTACATGGGTATGGTGATGTTCTATATATAAATGTCAAGGTGAATAAATGACAAGTATTACTGAAATAGCTTAAACTAGTTGGCACATTAGTATTTGGAGTCATCATAGGCTTGCCCGGGTTAGGTCCCACCTTTATCACTGTCTAGTTGGGTGAATTTAAATGCACATTTTCCATTCCTAGGCTCTCTAGTTCGTCCCAAAGTTGTCCGCAGTGTCCACTACTGTCCTGCTACCAAGAAGACCATAGAGCGACGTTATTCTGATCTCACCACCCTGGTGGCCTTTCCCTCCACCTCTGTCTATCCCACCAAGGTGAGGGGAATGAGCGATTGGGCCTCTTTGGAGGTTGTAGTCAAATATATCTGTTTTCAGTGCAGGTAATTGGGTAGCATTTGAAGTCTTTCTTCTAAAAGTAAATAGGGTGAAAAGTAAGGATTAAGGATTAATCTAAAGGAAACATAGATTGTTAGCCAGGAAATATGGAAAGGTGACGATTTTTATTATTTTAAAAAATAAATACTCACTTCAGAAAATTATGGAGTGGTTGAAGAAAGGAAAACGCAGTTTAATCTACATTACTACGGTGTGAGAGAGGGCCGGTGTAAGCAGTGGCTTTATTCTTAGTGTGCAGGTTGATTTGAATTGGGGATAGTGTGAAGCCTTAATGAGACAAAAGATGATGGTTGATATTAATTACTTTATGTCTAAACTCACTCTATCAGAGAAACCTGTCCCCACCATTCTAATTGAGAGCTCCTGTGTCCAGAGAATTGTTAGGCACGTGGAGGACACTAAGACCCAGCCCTTGTCCTCAGTTTTATCAACTGGGGGAATCGTAACATATAAACAACTAGAACAAGAGCAACTTAGAATTATAATCGTAACTTTCTTTAGAACCATTCAGTTTACCTCCAGGTGATATGTGGAGGTTCGGAGAGGTTAAGTGACTTGCTTACGGTCCCAGTTAGTGATGACCCTAAGGCCTGGGACCCATGTCTTTTTACTTTTATAGGCCAGTTGCATTTTCTAAGTTCTCGTACTTTCTAGAATCGTACTACCTAGAATTTCTTCTTTGGGAAGTGCTCAAGGAGTGCTCTTCTACCAACTACTGTGGCCAAGCTTCTTTTCTCGAGCCAAGAAATACATTGGACCAGGTCTCTGGAGCTGCTGTCTGTTGTGGTGCTTAAGAGCTTGGGCTTTGGAGTTCTACCTGCCTTGAGTCCTGGCTCCGCTACTTGTGGTGTGATCTCACGGAACTTATTGAACTTCTTTTTAAATCTGTTGTAAAATGTGAAAGATTGCTGCGATGATTCCATGAGATGATTCCATGAAATAATAGCAGTGTTTTGCACATAGTAAGCATTCAGTGAGTATTGGGCTTTTTGGAAAATTCAAGTTGCAAAGAAATAAAAATTTAAAAATGTTTTAACTGAAGTTTAACATACATACGGGAAAGTGCATACAAGTGTGCAACTTGATGAACACCTATAAAATCAGCATCCAAAATAGGACACAGAACCTTAGCAGCAATCAGGAGTCCCTCCTGAGGGCCCACACTGCTGATGTCCAGCAGCATAGGTTATTTTTGCCTATTTTTATATTTTATCTAAATAAATACTTACAAACTGTTTGTGGTAGCTTCTGTTTGTGAGATTTATCCATGTTGTGTATAGGGTGTATTTCATGCATTTTCATTGTTGTACAATTCACTCGTGTGGATATACCACATTTGTTTAACTGTTCTGTTGCTGGCATCTGGATATTGTCTCATTTTTGGTTATTAGGAATAGTGTGGCTGTGAACTTTGTGGTATGAAGCTTTGGGTGAGTGTTTCTGTTGGGAGTTACCTACGAGTGGAAATATTGCATCACAGTGAAAGCTTATATTCAGTGTTAGTAGTGGAAGAATCCTAGTTTAGATGTTCATATAGGCATGGTCCCTTCAGACTATAGATTTTCTCTTCCATTTAGGTGGTTCGTTATTAGAACAGATAAGGTTGGAAAAGCTAGAGAAGATATTTGTTTTTTTTTTGTTTTTGGGATATTAAAATCTCATGAAGTCATCTTCAAATTATATCTGTTTCCTTCCCCAAATAAGTGGGGTATTTCTAAGGCAGGGCTGAGATAACTGCTTTCTGTGTGCCTTTTCCAGGATGAGGAAAACAATCCCCTTGAGACAGAATACGGCCTTTCTGTCTACAAGGACCACCAGACCATCACCATCCAGGAGATGCCGGAGAAGGCCCCCGCTGGCCAGCTTCCCCGCTCAGTGGATGTCATTCTGGATGATGACTTGGTGGATAAAGTGAAGCCTGGTGACCGAGTCCAGGTGGTGGGGACCTACCGTTGTCTTCCTGGAAAGAAGGGAGGCTACACCTCTGGGAACTTCAGGTAAAGGGTCAGCTGTGAAGTGTAGGAATGCCGTTGGCAGCTTCCATTTCTGGTGGTGGTCTTCCTCTAGTTTGCCATAATCCAGAGAGTGGTAACAGACAGGTGGAGCACTCTATCTGCCTGGGAGAGGGGATGCCTCGTTTCTATCCTAACACTGCTAATACCATCTTATGCTAAAAGTGGGGTTTACTGGTAGTAGGATTTGTAGCTTACCTGGGTGTATCTCATGTATTCCCACCTCCTTCCCACATCTTCTACCTGGAGCTCTGTGGGTCAGCAGGATGTGAATTTCTGAGGTGAGGCATCGTCTGCACGTTTCGGTTGTGGATGAAGAAAGAATCAGTTGTTTAATTTAGAATAGCTTCTCTTTCTTTTTGTTTTTTTGTTTTTCAATTTGCTGTTCTAGGTTATTAACCTAAAAAGGTTCTGATGTTAGGAATGGAAAATAACGGGCTTTCTCTTAATTCTCTTCTTTGTCCCAGGACGATTCTGATTGCCTGTAATGTGAAGCAGATGAGCAAGGACATTCAGCCTTCGTTCTCTGCTGAGGACATAGCCAAGATCAAGAGGTTCAGTAAAACCCGTTCCAAGGTCTGGATGTCCTTCAGCGATTTGAGGGTGGGGATGGGTTTGTACTGGCTGTGTTTGGGCACAGCCACCTTTGAACTGGATCAGGAGGAAGGCCGAGGTCTTTCCTCCAAGTATTTGGTACTAGCTTCTAGTTTTGACCCAGTCAGAAAGTAGCAGGGCGTTTATCTCTTTGTTCTTTAATGTTTCTGTTGTGCAACCTGCTGGGCTGCTAAGTGAATCTAATATACATAAAGAATAGGAGTTAGAATATCAGCGTACCAATGAGTCTTTATTGAAGACAGTGGTACATTGTAACTTAAACTTAAAATGTGTTATTTTTTAGTTCTCAGATTTGTTTTTTTCTTTTTAGAGACTATTCATATTTAGAATTGAACAAAATATAATGCATGTGTGATAAAGGTTACTGCTGAAGCACAATATATACTCTTATTGAACCTGGAAACACTTTTCTGGCTTAATACTAAGATCATTTATTGATTAATATCAGTGGAGAGTATAAAGATAAGCAGATTTCAGTCTTGATCAGGGTTCACTTTTTTCCTTAAAGATTGAACCTCCAAGCAAGTTTTGGAATCTAGGCTTTCTTTGTACCTGTTCTGAAGATGACGTGCTGGCTGAGATTTGTCTTAGGAAGCTTTTAGGGTTAAAACAGTATTCATGTACTTGGGTTTGTTCAAGCATTTGTATAGGCTACAGGGTAAAGTAGAGCTCAGCGGGATCCCATTGACTCTTACTAGGCTTTTCATGCCTTTGGTATTCCTCCTGTAGGATATCTTTGACCAGCTGGCCAGGTCATTGGCCCCCAGTATCTATGGGCATGACTATGTCAAGAAGGCAATCCTCTGCTTGCTCTTGGGAGGGGTGGAACGAGACCTAGAAAACGGCAGCCACATCCGTGGGGACATCAATATTCTCCTAATAGGTATGGCATTGGGGGTTTGCTGTAGACGCTTGGCTTTCTCTTGTGGGGTGTGTGGGACGCTGCAGCCTGTAAGATGGTATGTTCTGGCTGTATTTCAGTCCCATCAAAGGGCGAAAGTGAAAATGAATCTTTATATTATTATTATTTCTAGGTCTCCTGGTTTATATATCTAAAATATATTTCACAAATGGTAAAGGGAAGGTGAAGGAAATGATGTTAATAACCTATGACTGTATTTCTGTTATTCCAAGAGCTGTTCTATAAAAGCAGAACTTGCTGGGGAGTGTGGGGGAAGTTTCTTAGAGAGTCACCGCTGCCCCCATCCAATTATAGGAGACCCTTCGGTTGCCAAGTCTCAGCTTCTGCGGTATGTGCTTTGCACTGCCCCCCGGGCTATCCCTACTACTGGCCGGGGCTCCTCTGGAGTGGGTCTGACGGCTGCTGTCACCACAGACCAGGAAACAGGTAAGGGAGCCTTTCAGGGTCCTGGGCAAATGTCCAGCAGTGAGATGGAGCATAACTTTAGGCGCTTGCTGTAGGTGTTGGCTTGTGTTGGGAAGATGCACCTGTGAGGTTAGTTTGGGCCAGACTGTAGAGGACCGAGCTTGTGGTGGTAGTGGGCGAGTTAAATTTAAGTTTGGGTTGCCTTCTATGGACGAGAATGTCTCCTGGAAGGTTATTTAAAGGAGTTTTGAAGGAGAAAGCAAATGGGAAGGAAATAAAAGTGCAGATTGTACTATTTCCTAAGTTAGAGGAAGGGGTTGGAAGAGTAGTGAGAGAACAGAGGTCTAGTTAGGAAATTACTCGAGGATGAGGACAAAGAGGGAAAAATCCGTGTAGGAAGTTGGTTGGAGGCTAGTTGCTTAGGGGTCAGAGTGGAACAAGGAGGTGAGGTTCAGGCTGGAGCTTGAAAACGTAACGCACCAGGGGTTCCTCTAAGTTGAATAGAGCTGACTTCACTCTGTTCTCATGTGCGACCGTGAGAGGTGCCGAGGAGGGAGTTGACATCTCCCTTCTGACCCTACAACCTGGACTGTAGCTTGTATGATTCCCTCCCTACTCTCAGGGGAACGCCGTCTGGAAGCGGGGGCCATGGTCCTGGCTGACCGAGGCGTGGTTTGCATCGATGAGTTCGACAAGATGTCTGACATGGACCGCACCGCCATCCACGAAGTGATGGAGCAGGGTCGAGTCACCATCGCCAAGGCTGGCATCCATGCGCGCCTGAATGCCCGCTGCAGTGTTCTGGCAGCAGCCAACCCCGTCTATGGCAGGGTCAGTGGAATCAGGCACTTAACCATTGTCCTTACCTTCATTTAGTTTTGCTGAGTAACTGGGCCAAGAACTTCAGTCCAGGCGACCCAGGGGAACAACAAGCCAAAGGCCAAAGTAAGCTTATTGTCTGGTCACCGTCCTTGGTGTAGGGCCAAGGTTCCTCACCCATCATACACGTCAGAACTTCTGGCAAGTTACTGACTTAAAGTAACTTCAGAAACACAAAGAGAACAGAAATGACCTGCAGTCTCACCTCCCAGGTAACCTGTATTGACACTGACATGAAAGCACTACGTACGTGTGGTAGGAGGATTTACAAATAGGACAGAGATGAAATGTGGAAATTAAAAACCTTTCTTTTCCTATTTTTTTCCCAAGAGATAGCTACCAACAGCTTGTGAGTGTTTTCAGAAAATAAAAGTTAAGCATGTACTAATAATGCACTTTCTATCTCCTTTTAAAATTAATCTATCTTTGGTTCTTAGTATGACTATAGCGTGCTTAGATGTAATCTTGTATTTATTCCAATTGGGGTTTGGTGAGTTTTGCCTTTTTTTTTAACAGCTGTCTAGTATTTCATTGTGTGGACTTATAGTAAATTTGTTTAAGTAGTTTCCATCTGATGAGCATGTGCTGTTACCCTTTTTCCTCCCTGCTTTTATGAAAGAAGCTGCAGTGAACATCCCTTTGTTTGTGTTTTGTTATACATGTGCATTTGGGAATATGCCTGTATGTTAAATACCAACCAGTGGAATTACTGTATTGACTTACTTGCATTTTTATTTTGGTAGAGATTGCCAAAGTGCCCTCTTTTTTTAAAAAATATTTTATTTATTTATTTTTAGAGAGGGGAAAGGGAGGGAGAAAGAGGGAGAGAAACGTCAATATGTGGCTGCCTTTCGCACGCCCCCTACTGGGGACCTAGCCAGCAACCCAGGCACGTACACTGACTGGGAATCAAACCAGCAACCCTTTGGTTCTCAGGCCAGTGCTCAATCCCCTGAGCTACACCAGCCGGGGCCAAATTGCCCTCTTTGAAGATTGTGCCATAATAACACTATTAACTATTTATAAATACTTTATATTTATCAACTCCTTTCATCCTCACAGTAACCCCTATGAGCTTAGGTAGTTTTCTCATTTTACAGATGAGACAATAGAGGCATAAAAGTTTAGGTAACTTGCTTAAGGGTCTCAAACCAGAAAATGGCAAAGCCAGGATTTGAAGCTGAAGCCCCTGGTGGGCTCTGGCAATCTATCCCACAGTGGGAATACCTGTTTTGGTGGTGCTTTTTAAACATAGGGGTGCCTGGTCCCTAGCCCCGAGTTTCTGAGTCCAAATCTCTGTGTTGGGGCTCTCGGTAACTATGATTTAAAAAGGCTCCATAGTTTGGTTCTAATGATAGTGTGGGTTGAGGACTATAGGTTTTTACATTAATGCTAATGTGTGTTTACATCATTCTGAAGAATTACAGGGAAATGTAGGGAGAAAATGACAAGTCCGGAAATGTGAACCTGGTCAGAGTAATCGTTAATCTTACCCGCAAGGTTGTTAGACCCTCTCTCTGACTGAAGTGTGTGTGGGGTAGGCATCGGCCTAGTAGGGCTTGAATTGAAAGATAAGAATATAGGGATTCTTGACTCCTACGGGAAAACTCCCAAGATTTGTAAGACATCCTGATTTGTAGATTACTGATCATTTTTATTTTGCTCAATGCCTTCTGAGTAAGGGGCTCCAGAGTCTCCAAGTGCTTCCGGTTTAGCCAGCTTGTCTTGTTTTATAACAGGTAGGGACAAGGGAGTCATTTTTCAGGGTTGGTTCTGCCTGGGGAGAGAGAGGAGCAGAATAAAGCTTGGGAAGGAGGAGGCTGGTTTTGAGACCCACCTGCAGCCTGTTAGAGGCACTTGCTTGTCCTTTGTATTGATTTTTGCCTCCACTTTACTGTTTTCTTGTGTTCCCAGTATGATCAGTACAAGACCCCGATGGAGAACATTGGGCTGCAGGACTCGCTGCTATCCCGATTTGACTTACTCTTCATCATGCTGGATCAGATGGACCCTGAGCAGGACCGGGAGGTCTCGGACCATGTCCTCAGGATGCACCGTTACAGGACCCCAGGGGAGCAGGACGGTGATGGTAAGAGCATGGGAAGAGTGAGGAAGGGAAGGCAGCCTAAACAGACCCCGTTACCCAAGGCCCAGCTGAGTCGGTGGTGGGTGTCAGGGAGGATGCCAAAGATGCCTTTCCCTGCCTGGCCACCTCCCCTTCTTGTTCACTGGAGATTATTCTAAGGTGTGTCTTTTGTCCATTTCCGGGTCTGAGAACACCTTTAAGCATCTTTTGTGGGCCAGGTGGTTCCACCTTCCTCACTTGTGGCTTCCACGTGTCTGTTTCTTATGGGTCCTTGCTTTGTGAGTCTTGTCTTTCCTCCTTCAGTGCTATAGAAGAAGCACTTTCCCCTCAGTTAAGCTCTTTCTTACTCTCTCAACTTGGGTTTTCTAGCTATGCCTTTGGGTAGTGCCGTGGATATCCTGGCCACAGATGATCCCAACTTTAATCAGGAAGACCAGCAAGACACCCAGATTTATGAGAAGCACGACAACCTTCTGCATGGGAACAGGAAGAAAAAGTGAGCATTTCTCATACTTTCCTTTGAGGGAACCTGAGATTTGTGTCATATTAGAGCATGTGTATATCTAATATTGTATCATATTAGGGCATGTGTATGTATATATGCTACCCCCGTTAAGATTATGCCTAGGGTCATAACCATGTGGGCCTGTTTTCTTTCCTTCTGGATCCATAGATACACCATTTTATCCTGGCCACTTGCCTTATAAATGTTTGTGGGTGATTAAACTTAGGTTCTGATCTCTTCCTAAAATAGAAGGCTTGATGACATACCTAATGAATGGTGGGGGTGTGATGTCACCCTCATGTGGAGGGTTGCACAAGTCATGTAGCCATTATGTTGAGTTCATGGTGATGGATCAGTAAGTAGATGGTGAGCTTGGAGGCTTTGCAAGTGGATTTGGGTAAAGGAAACTGACTGATCAGGTGCTCCAAGCATGGAATGTGAGGTCTTCTACCTCTGTTTTTGGCTGGGATGCAGTAGGAAGCATAACATAATCTTCAAATCTGTTGGTTTAAGAACATAAAATTTTGAGTCAGAAAACTGAATTTGAGTTTCCTTATGCTACTCCTAAGTCATGGCTTTCCTATTTATAAAATAGAGCAAATAATACCTAAACTTCTTACCTCACAAGTGATACCTAAGTAATACCTGTAGAATGAAATAAAAATATGTGAAAGGGCCTTGTCCTGTTCCATATGAGATTCGTGCTCATGAGTTCTAGGCTCTGCCTGCCCTGCCCCTTGCCCTTGACCTCTCCAAGGAGAGGCAAGGCCACTATGCCAGGCCGGTGCTGAGGGGCGGCAGGGCAGTGGAACTCGCTGTGTGTGGGTCCAGGGAGAAGATGGTGAATGCAGCTTTCATGAAGAAGTACATCCACGTGGCCAAAATCATCAAGCCCACCCTAACACAGGAGTCAGCCGCCTACATCGCAGAGGAGTACTCGCGCCTGCGCAGCCAGGACAGCATGAGCTCCGACACAGCCAGGGTGAGTCCCCGAGGGCGAGGGGGACCCAGGGGTCCCTTAAGTATGTGGCTGGGGAGCAGTGCCTCCTGTCTGGGAGCTCTGAAACCATTTTAATGTGGTGGTTTTTGACCTTTTTCTTTCTGGTCTTCACACAATTTTAATCATTTCTGTTTTCAAAGGAAAATGCAATGAGAACCCTAGAGATACTATGTATCTGATCAGCTCAGATGGTATTGGCCCTCGGAAGCTGTGGTCTGTTTAGCAAACATGAGCAACTTCTGGTAACCGAATTAGTCTCTACTTTCGTACATGCAGTGTTAAAATATGAAGCGCCCTCCAAGAGCTCAGATCTGGGATGGCAAGGCAGAACGGTAGATAGGAAGGTCATACACGCAGATACATAAACACATGCCACAGTGTGGCACCTGGAAATGCTGGGGACAGATGAAGAAGCTATTAGCTTTTCCACTAGACTTTCCAAAAGTGGTATGAGTCTCAGGACAGGGTTCCTAGAGCGTGATACTTGAGCTGGACTTTGACAAATGATTTGGAGTTGGGCAGCCGTGGTGGTTTTCCAGAGCTGTTTTTTGAAACCTTACACACCAGCCCATGAATTTATCTAAATGTTTTGGGACACTTTGGTTCATACAGGATTTCATAAAGCACCCCAAGTCCAAAACCCTCGGTATGCGGTAGAGACATAGACTCTTGGACTTAGATGTGATCCCAGATCGTCTACTCCAGCCTCATACCAGGACAGGAATTCCGTTTTCTAGAATTCCTGCCAGGATGTCCTTGACACCCCCAGAGAAAGCATGCCTAGTGTGTCACTGCAATGAAGTGTTAGAATATTCTTCTGCTTATTGAACTTAACCCTGCTTCCCTGTGACTCATGGGTCTCAGTTTTGCTTTCTGGAGATTTTGTATGACTTGTCTTCAGATTAAGTAGCCCCTGTCTTTGTAAGTTTCCCATCACGTGAATACATTCCAGTGTGTCAGAGGCCCTCTCGCTGAACATAATATACCAATCAGAGCTTATAATGGAGTGTGTAACCTCCAAACTGGTAGTTTTCTAAACCACTGACAGATTTGGTTAACCCATGTAAATGTGAATATACTTGTTTTCGAATGTCAGATTGGGTTTAAACAATAATTTTGAAAACTTGAAAGTAGAAGTGACCACATACATCACTGATGCGTCACTCAACAGGAGACGAGAGGTGTGACTTAGAGTGCCAGCCCTTTGTTCTGACCCCAGGTCTTCAGCTCGTTTTTGGACCTTGCACAAATCCTTTCACCTCTCAGGTCATGGTTCCCTTATTCATAAAATAATGAGAAGGTTGGACAGTGTCTGGGCTTAACTAGAAGGGCACATCAGAATCACCTGAAACTTAAAAAAGTAAGTACTACGTCTAGTACTAAACACATTCTGATTGCTTAGGCCGGGGGTCCTATTCAGACAATAATAACAGTTAAAAGAGACAAAAGCACCCCAGTTTGGCAGGCGCCCACCCCTGTGAGAACCGTTAGGTAAGAAGACGTCAGGGTTTTGCTCATCCTCTGGACTTAGTGATTTTGGCCACCTCCTAAAAATGTGTCCTCTTTCATACCTCTCCCTAGTGTGCCTTGCACAAGTGACTTGAGTCTCATTTTGCTCATCTGTAAAACTTTCCAGGACAGTAAGAGTGTGTAATGACACGGATGTGAAAGCAAAGTTCTGGATGCATTTCAGGCCTGCTGTAAGGGGTTACTTCTCTCCCATCGCTTCTGTGCTCTTTCTGGGCTTTTACTTTTCCAGCTGTAAGGTGCCTAACATTCTTTCCTGTTCACCCACTGTTCCCTCCCCCAGCACGTTCTCACATATTTCCCTGATAATTTTCATCTTTCTGAATTTTGTATAGTAGTTATAGAGCACACAGGGCTCTGAATCCTTTGCTTGGACTTCTGGAGCCTTTCTGGTGGTGTCATTACTTGCTTTTCGGTGCAGTGGGAATGGTGGGCATGCCTGAGGAATATGTGTCATTCTGGATAAGGAATCCTCTTTTGCTTTCTTCTGCAGACGTCTCCAGTTACAGCCCGGACACTGGAAACCCTGATTCGATTGGCCACGGCCCACGCCAAGGCCCGCATGAGCAAGACTGTGGACCTGCAGGATGCAGAGGAAGCTGTGGAGTTGGTCCAGTACGCTTACTTCAAAAAGGTGAGGATTCAGGCGCTTGGCGAGAGGTTCTTCTGAACAAATCATCGCTGCTTGGGCTTCACAGCCTCTCATGGCTGTCACCTGTGCCTGGGTCATCAGCAGAAAGCAGCGTCTGTCTGCCAGTGTTCACTTGGCCTCCCTTTCTCTGGGACCTGCAGCACCAGCGGTTCCCAGTCCTTGCTGTGTGTGAGAACCGGCTGGAAAGCTTTAAAATACCAAAGCTAGAGCCCCTGGAAGGATGCCGGCTTCAGTGATGTGCTGTAGCTTCTCTGCCTCCTTTGTCTCCTAGAAGAGTAGATGTTTCTAAAGGATTGACCTTGATAGTCTTCCTCTTCCTTCTGTACCTTTCCCCTCGGCAGCCTCTTCAGGTAGGTGTCCCAGTGACACCTCAGAACCTCACGTCAGAAGTTGAACTCTCAAACATGGTTCTCATCGTACTTCTGCTCGTGACATTGCACCTCTGTCATTTTAGACCTTGAAGACGGGACTCCCTTTTACTCATTATTCCTGCCCCTAGACCCCTCCCCCCCCTCAGTCTGGTGAATTGTAGCCTTTTGGGGTTTAATTGTGGGCCCGATAAGCCTTTCTTTTTCTTGGCTGTTTTCTCTTGCTAGGGTCGTGGTAGTCATAAATGTAAACACCCGATTTATAAAGAAATGAATTGTTTCCCACTTAACCATTATGGCCTGGAGTTTTGTTTGTTTTTTTTTTGTCTTTTTTTCATTCATTTCTTTATTCAGTAAACACTCATTGAGCACCTACTGTGTGAAACACATCACCCAGCATTTCTAAAGATGGGCAGCAGCCTATCCCCCGGTCCTGGTTCTGGGACCTGGGGACAAGAGAGGCTTAGGTGAGCCATTAGACCCATGGACATCATTGCTGCTGACGGTGCAGAAGGGACCCTCACTCAGAGGTCTTTATGTAGTTCTCTGGCATCAGTGACCCCTCTCGCCCACCCTTACATACTTGACTTGGTCCAGGTTCTGGAGAAGGAGAAGAAACGTAAGAGGCAAAACGAGGGTGAATCGGAGACGGAAGATGAAGAGGAGAAAAGCCAGGAAGACCAGGAACAGAAGAGGAAGAGGTAAAGGGAAATGAGAGGAAGAGACTCCAGTTAGGGCTGGGGGAGGTGTGGAGGGTGGGTGACGTTGGTGGACCTCGGGCTCTTCCGGGAAAGGCGCTGGGTCTTCAGGGTGTGGGGGTGAAGGGGACCTGGACGAAGGAGAGAGTGAGTGAGCCCTTACTGTCTTCAGTGGGATGGCGTTTGTCCTCTTTCCTGCTCAAGAAATGCCGAATAGCAGGAGCAGTAACTCAGTTGGAAGTTTTTGAATCTACATTTCGGAATCTTTTCGTCAAGAGTAGTTATTCCTCCTGGGACTGTGGTTGAATTTGCGAGGGTGGGTGATAGGGAAAAAGCACTGGGAAGCAGAAAAAGTCAACAGTTTATATAGGCCTGGGTCTGGTGTTTCACCTTGATTCTAGAAGCTTCTGGTTCTTTTTCTCATGGTCAGAGGAACAGGGTAGGGCTTCCTAAAGCTTTTCTTAACGGCTGTGGGTATTTTAGGAGGAAGTCTCGTCGGCACTCGGATGCCAGGGATGGGGACTCATATGACCCCTATGACTTCAGTGACACAGAGAAGGAAATGCCTCAAGGTAAGAGAGTGTCCCTTACTGATAATGAGGTGGTTCCTTTGACTCCTGATGTTTTGGTTGCTCTGTGCATTGCATTTTATAGGGGCCTCCCATTTTCTCTGCTTGGGACCGTGTGTCCAAGAGAGCCTCAAAGACCCACAGTAAAACTTGGGAAAAGAAGTTTGCACAGTTGTTTGCTTTGCTCCTAGATCAGCTGTGCCCTTTGCCAAGCCTGGCGCCGGCACCCAAGTAACATGTACTGAGGGTCTCCTGCCTAACACAATTCTTACGTTGTTCCTTCGTCGGAGATTTCCCTTCATCCTAACTGTCCTTCCTGGTCCCGTAAGAACCCTAGGAAATGGTTTCCAGCAGAGTCACCGAGGGTTGGGGAGCGGAAAAAGTCACTTTTCTGGTATTTCTGCAAACTGCTTCTACACCTCACACTCTGCAACCATTTTTCTTCTTAAGTGCAAACTCCCAAGTCGGCGGACACACCGGAGACCACGGAATCCCAGCAGGTGGAGTTGAGTGAATCCCGGTGAGTAGGGAGGTGAATTCCACGTGTCCTGGCAAGGCAAGGACCTCTTCTGGGGGAGAGTGTGAAACAAGCTGCCGATCAATGGAGCTCAAAACCAGAGGCCCCGGGGTCTTGAAATACATTTTATATTCTGATTTTGATTTCAAACATAGAAAATTTTGCAAAAATAGTTTGTAAAGAGTTCTTGTATACCCTTTACAAAAAAAATTCCTAGTTTACACTTTACCATTTGCTTTCCAAATGATTCTCTCTGGGTGGGAATTTTAAACCTGAAGTTCTTGTGAGGTCAGGAAGAAAAGCAGAGCAAGGACAAAGCTTGTGTCCTTGAACCTTCGGTTCTTCTCAGGAGGAGATAGATAGATAGATAGATAGGT
>VMDR010007399.1:0-40761 GCA_007922815.1 Macrotus californicus | reverse complement strand
AGTATTTTATTACACATCACATTACAGAAACCCACCAGCAAACCATTAACTAAAAGATGGAGAAAAAGTTCTCAGGTATAAAGACTAGGACTCCTTCCAAATTCCACATCTTAGAATTCCAAACAAATCTCTTCATTTAAATATCTTAGCCATTTCTATTTTTATACACTCCCAGTCCTTCTCATTACTGATTTTTAAAGAAAAAAATCTCAATTAAAAACTGAGTTGTATCATTTTCAAAGTTAAAGATACAATCCAATTTTTATCTGATGGGGGGGCAGGGCTAGAAAGAGGGGAACCAACCCTCCCACCCCGCACTGCCCCCCCCAAAAAACAGACAGAAGAATGCTTTTTGCCTCCCAACCGAAAGAAGGCTACTTGCCACTGGGTTGTCCTACCAAACCTGTTGGACATGAAGTGCGAGTCCTCACTGCCCTGGGCAGGATGTGGCCGTGGGGCCTCAGTTCTGTCCTTGGACTGCACCCACCACTGAAGCTCTACGTTTGTCAACACTGCCATTAACTGTAGTGCTGTTAAGACAACGTCCCTATAGCAGTCTCCTATTTGTCCCAGTGAGGTTGGTGGGACAGAATACTCCAAAGTGAAAAGCCCAGTGCCACAGGGTTAAAGGTCTGGCCAAGCTGGCACAGTCACCATTCACTGACCCAACTGACCTACAGAATGGGGATCGGTCCCAGTTACGCATTCTATTCAGCAAGATGCAAATGAACAAAGTATATAAAATTCAACTGGAAAAATCATTAGCTAACATTTAAAAAACAACCAAATCTCAATAACAGAAGAAGCCAGAAATGAAATAAATTACTTTTTTGATATACAAAGCTACCATTTATTGAGTTTCCAGAATTTGTGAGGTGTAATTTTAGGCAGTTTTTACATCATCAGAAACCTTTATTAGCCCTAAAAGGAAAATATTATTCACTGCTACTTTAGAGCCAGGGTCTCAGACTCCGGGATGTTGGGGAACTTGCCCAGCGTTTGAGTAGCCGACCTGGGGTGGGCTCCAGATCTGAATGGAGCCAAATCTACGCTCCCTCCGTCATGCCACTCAACTAGTCCAGAGGAATGAAAGTCGTTTTTTTTTCTGTGTGAAAGGTGAAAACAGAAAGTGGAAAGAGATAAAGGGCAGTGCTGAGAAGAAATTAAAAAGGAGACGGGGAAGATCAGGTAGGAGACACGAAATGAACCATCAATGAAACAGCCACAGCAACGGCAATGAAAGCCAAGTGCGAGTCCTAGCCCACTCTGTTCCCTGGCAGGACATTTTAACGCTCTCAGATCTGGTAGTGTGCTAATATTAGTCCCAATGTTACCTCCTCTAACGGGGGGCAAAGAAGACAAAAATAAGAGAGAACAGCTCAACTGGCAGATTAAAAGGCAGACTTTTTAAAGCAGATTAAAAAAAACAAACCAAACAATATTTGTACTGCATGGGAAAGAAAAAAGGACAAACAAACCCATTAGCGACCCTAAAAGGAAAAAGCTATAAAAACCAGCATGTAACCACTGGGAACTAAAGCCAGTTCTTGAACCTCATTTAGATACGAGGGAAAGAAAGCAAATTAAACAGACAATTTATATGAGTTTTTAAAAAATGAGATAGTAAACTTAGAAATGAAATCTAAAGCAACCTTGAAGTTGATTCTGTAGTTTCTTTGTTTCAGGATCATCAGATTCTCCTTCCCCATCACTGTCATTCCTAATAAAAAGAATTTAATATATTCAAATGATCGCTCACTGCTACCAAAATAAGGAAAAATTAAGGAAAGATTAACTTGAAATATTTGTAAGTGGCAAAATAAAGATATTCACATTAAAAGTTATGTTTATTTTATTATTTTAAAAAACATATTAAATAAACTACTACGTAGCATATTATCTGTCAATATGGAATCATACACAGGAAAGGGGCAAAAAGACCAGAATGAAGTCAGGAACTAGCTCCCAATTCCCACGACACACCTCGGTCCGTGTTAATTCATACAGATGCATGCCCCACACCTCATCCTACAAAAGATTTCAGATGAATTACAGGAGAGCTGTAAACAACAATAAAAAAACCAGAATAATCAAGCAAACTATATGTTACAACAAGAAGCCACAACTAGGAAGAAAAAACCCAGTATTCATTATTTAAGGTACAGGGTACAAGGGTCAACAACCCTTAGTCTGGGGGATCCAAAGGATAAATGAAGCTTCTAATGAAAATGAACTGAGCTCAAGGAACAAGCAGATCAACCCTGGCACTTCGTAACTAAGAATTTATTCTGAGGAAATAATTTAAAATGAGTTCAAGGATTTGACTACAAGGATAATGATGCTCACACTGTTTGCAATAGGAAAAACAGGAATAATGTATGTTCAAGTGCAGGGATTAAAATATGATAGAATACACTGCAATCTGAACAAAAATGATGCCATATAGTTTACTGGAAAGATGTTTGTAACGCATGTTGAGTGAAAAAGTGATAAAGCAAAAAATAGGGCATTACATCATTTTTCAAATGTAAACTATAAAGGCTGATAAAAAGCCTGACAGGTTTTATCCCAAAATGGGATGGCCTTGGATGTCACAGGATGGTGGGGCTACGGGCAAGGTAGAGACGGCAAACCAGTTCATCTGGCACTCACACCAACCTCCTTCCGTTATGGTTTTCTGTGCAGGAAAGGCCGCACTGCTGAACAATGCCCTTCTTAGGCTCCCCTGCAGTCAGGTCTCCATGTGAGACCAAAGTTTCCCCAAGAAGGAAGCAAACCAATGAGATGGATCTGCACGCAAGACCCCACCTGGTGTGAGAGCACTGGCTTTGCCGAGGGGGCTGTGGTGGAGGTCCTGCCCCTGCGCCCTGGCATCCGAAGAGCTTGGCAGGGCAGCGGGCAGCAGTGGGTCCCTACGAAAACGACCCCACTGGAGCTGGGCATTTCTCCTACATACATGGAACCCAAGCTTGATCCCCTGGCCCCCAAATTCTGTAAGGTAATATGCTGTAATAAACCTCATCTTGCTTAAATTAGCCAAAGCGGGTCCTGCTGCTTAACTCAGAGCTGCACCTCAGTAGAGAGCACCATCGGGTCTTCAAGCGGGACTAGGAGAGCCTCCGCCTCAGGGCAGAGAGGGTGTTCTGCTGGCCAGGCAGTTTCGGTGGAGGTGGGGGCCCAGTCTCTTGTGGTCAACTAACTCTTCCCAAGAGTTTCACTTCACGTTTGGGGTCCCAGTCTTCCAATAAATGCCCCACCTTTTCTAAAAGAAGGCTAATGAAGTTGAATTTCTGTTGAAGTTCACTAATCCACAAGATCAGTTGGGGTCTGATTTCCCTTACGTTGATGCTACAGGTGCAGAAGGTAAAGACACTCTTCGGTGTCACAGAAAATCCCTGGTTGCCAGCACCATGGCTTGAACAGAGAATATAAACCTTGAGCTTATGATTTTCTTCAAACTCTCCCATGTAGTTTGAAGCAGCTAGTTACCTCTCGTGCTCACGTCCTTCAACCTGGCCTGTGGTAGTGGCCCCCATGCCCCCACGGCACTGCCTTCAAGGTGCACCACTCCTGGTGACCATGGAGGACTGGCTAGGTCACTCGTGCCCCTGCGTGCCATGAACCGTATCACATTCTCTTAAGCTAACCAGAACCTCCTGCCTTCAAACCCAACAAGCCCAATAACTCCACCCAGAACCTCATTTCTTAGTGTGTGCTGTCTGTCGTCTGGAGCTACTTCCGGCACCAGTTAATAGAACAGTCAGAGGATCTGTGCAGAATATGTTCCCTGCTCGGCACAGAGCTTGGCACAAACATACTGAACAATGAGCTCTGAGTCTGTAAGTGACACATCTGCCCTCTGGGAAGACATTCCAAAATTGGGTTTTGATGTTTATAAACGATGCTGTGTTGATTTCTTTACAATGACAAAGTAAAAGCAAATCTAAAGCAAATCCACACCAAAAAACTTTACATAAGATATCCAAAAAATGATTTACATTACTGAAGTCATTTTTCATTTTGTCCACGTGGTTATTAGTACAGACTAAGAGTCCATACTACTAATCAAAGGTTTGATTCCCAGGCCACTCCTGTAATTTTAAACTTCATCGTTACACAATGGCCAGAGGGTAAAGACCTGAGTACCAACCCACAGATGTTTGTCCTGCTACTACCAAATGGTCAGGGAGAGGCACTTGCGGTATATCATCTCCTGTGCTTGGCAGAGCAGGGGCTGGGAAAGCTCCTCTGTAAAGGACCAGACAGTAATATTTTAGGTTTTGTGGGTCATTCAGTCTCTGTTGCAACCACTCAACCTTGTTAACCTTGCTGGTACAACACACAAGCAGCCATAGACAATACCTAAATGAATGGGTGTGGCTCTGTTCCAAGAAAACTTTCTTTACAAAAAGAAGTGGAGGGAGGGAAGGGGTATAAAGAGACTAAATGATAATGGAGAAAAAAATACAATTAAAAAATAAAAAAAATAGGCTGCAAGTCACATCTGGCCCACGAGCCATGGCCCACCAACACTTAGTTTAAGCAGAAGAAATGTACTTCACAAACAAAATTCAATGTTATCTTTTAATCAAAGACAAAGTGTTTTTTAATCTCTAAAATACATACCCCTTCTCATCAGCTGGACTTGGCTGTCCCTCTTTCACTGGCTTCTGTGGTTTTTTCTCTTTATTTTTCAGGAAATCCTTTAGTTTCTCTGCTCTATCAAGATACTCTGTACATTTCGCCCTGATACTCTGTTTGGCTTTCTCGCCCTGTGCTTCATCTGTGAAAGGGAAATGAGGGAGATTTTTCCATCAGTGTTCTATCCAGGCATGTTTAAGCGCTTCCACATACTTTTAAACAAGGAAAATCTATTTTGTGGGAAGAAGATCATCTCTGGCTCATCATAACCAATGATTATCGATTCTCTTCTATTCGTTCTCAAGCTGGTGGGTGTGACTCAGAAAGAGATTCGGGGAAGGCACTAGGCTATTTTAATTTAATGCTTGGATAGTAAGAATCAGTATTTCTGTGGGTTTCATACTCTTCCTTACATTTTGTGCAGAGTTGAAAGCTGCTTGTCTCATACAAAATCAGTTATAAGACAAACAAATAAGACACTAGTAACCATTTCCATTCGCGCCTACATGAGCTTCATTTCAGAGTATGAGCAGGGACCGCACCCCGCAGCACCACCAGCACAGTAACTGCACCACACAGGGGCAGGGCTCTGAGAGAGCCGCCTGAGAAGCAGACTTCAGCACTGCCCACAGCGCGTGGGGTAAGCCCCACTTCTCCCACGTTATGATTCGCTCTTAGTTTCACTTTAATTCGACAGAAAATCTCAGAGGTTAAATGGGAAAGCTCAAATGAAAATGCTAAGTTAGCCAATCGCTTAAATTTTCTATTTAAAAATAACTTAAAAGTTCACCAAAAAGATGTCTTTTTTAACTCTTATTTCCCCTATGTTCAGCATTAGGCTTAAGATACGGAATGCAGGCAGGAATTTTTACCCATTTTTCCCTCACTGCTATATCCCAGTGCCTAGAACAGAGCCTGGCACGTGGTAAACATCCAAGAACTGAAAAATACATGAAAAAAAAGTCTCCCAACCCATTTTTAAATCCCAGAGATGCTTAGAATATGAGTAGGTTCAGATCGCATAACCTGGGTACATGAAACAGATACATGTTTCCATTGGCTATATGACATTTCACATGTTCAGTTATGCAGAGTGATGACTGGAGTAGCTGTGCACATACGTTAGCTGAGTCCCTAAAATCCGTCTAGATGCAGAAAGACAGGCTAGAGGGATTTTTTTTTACCAGTTGATGGTTTAGAATTTTCTGGCATTGTATTGCAATTTTCACAAATTAAATAGAATTTTTCTTTAAATGTTTTTAAATAAAAACACAAACTAGGTCCTCACATTTGACCACATGGAGAAAATACTGCACAGCATGTTGGTAGAGCTGCAGGGCTTCCTCGTAGTTCCCAGCTTTGTCTTCCTGGGCTGCTTTGCTAGCAAGGTCTATCGCTTTCTGTTTGAAGAGAAGTGAAATCACACCGTCAAAATCACACCATCCAAATCACACCACCACAACCACACCACCACAATCACACCACCACAATCACACCATCCAAATCACGCCAAACCATCAAAATCAAAGCAGAAGTGTCAGTTTGAAGTAAATAATCATATGGAAAGTTGTTTTAAATAAAAACAATCTTAAAATAAATCTGTTTCCCAAACCACAGTAACATTTTATTATAAATTATAACTATTTATAAAGTGCTATTTAAATTTGTTATGTGGGTAAATGCTATCTGAATACAAGTTCATCTAGCACTAATAGCTAAGACTCTCACATAATTTCCACTCAACCTAAATCAAGCTTAGGGCTAGCACAGGACAATCAGATAATCTGAAAATTCAGTTTAAAAGGCACTTAGGGAAATTCTTAAAATCCAGTGCTGTTTTATCTAGGGCATACAACTGTCAAATGTAAATGGAGTAAACCCCCTTCAGAAGCAATGGGGCAACAAAAGATTAAACCCCCCCCTAAAACCCCAGATCTTTTAACCCAGTAATTAGGTAAAGGTTTACTGCGTAAAGACAGTAACAGAAAGGTCTTTTAAAAAACAAAAACAAATCTTGGTAACTTAAGTTTTAAACAGTAAAGAGATGCCTCACAGTGGAAAATTATAGAATCATTAAAACAATATTAAGAAACATTTCTAATAACATAGAATGTATTTATAATTAAGCTTTTGGAAAGATCCAATTTTTATAAGCAGCACAAGTTCAACTTTTTGAAATAACAGGAAAAAAACCATAAGCAAGAGATGTGAAAGAAATGTAACAAAAACTTATCTTTCATAAAACTTTATTTTTTCATTTCCTAATTTTACAACTTCTAAAAATGTCATAATGCACACGGACTATTCTTGAAGTATTTAAAAAAAACTCCCAGAAATAAGTCTCTACAAATACATCTAACTGGCTGACAGACAAGGTAAATGCAAGTAAACAGAGGAAGAACAGACTTTTCAAGAAATGGTGTGAGAGCAACTGCATGTCCATAAGCAAGAGAGAGAGAGAGAGAGAGAGACAGAGACAGAGACAGAGGGAGGGAGCGCACAAGAGACAGAGACAGAGGGAGGGAGCGCACAAGAGACAGAGACAGAGGGAGGGAGCGCACGAGAGACAGAGACAGAGGGAGCGAGCGCACGAGAGACAGAGACAGAGGGAGGGAGCGCACGAGCGTGCACGCACTGGACCTTCAACCTAACCCCCCACTTTGTTCAAAAATTAACTCAAAATGAATTATGGATTTAAATAAAAATATAAACTATAAAATCTTGGTTCTCTGACTTGACACCAAAAGCACAATATATAAAGGGAAAAATAATAAAATTTTTCATCAAACTTAAAAACTTTTGGCTTGTAAAAGATCCTGCTAAAAGGGTGAAAAGACAAGCTGCAGACTGGTAGGAGTATCTGCAAACCACAGACCCACAAAAGACTAGTATCTGGAATATACAAAGAACTCAAAAATTAAAAAAAAGAACCCAAGTAGGAAACGGGCTAAAGACAGGAATAGACATTTCACCAACAAGAATGTACAGATAGAAGCACATGAAAAGATGTTCACCATGAGCCACTAGGAAATGCAAATTAAAAGCACAATGCGATGTCACTATGTAGCTATCAGAATGGCTAAAACAAAAAAGAGTGACAATACCAGATGGCGATGAGGCTACAGAGAAACTGCCCACTCACATTACAGGTAGGACGTGACATGATGCAGCCACTCTGGTGACATGATGCAGCCACTCTGGGAAACTGGCTTGTTTTTACAAATCTAAACATGCAACTACCGTATGAACCAGCGGCTGCACTCCTGGGCATTTACTCCAGAGAAGTGAAGATTTATGTTGACACAGACACTTGTACATGAATGCGCCGCGTGTCTGTCAACACCTGTGAGGTAAACAAGCTGGGGTACACCCGTACCATGGAGTATTAGCACCACAAAGGAAGGAACCCCTTTTTTAAAAAAAAGATTGTATTTATTTATTTTTTTAGAGAGGGGAAAGGAAGGAGAAGCAAAGGGAGAGAGACCTCAATGTGTGGTTACCTCTTGGCTGGCAACCCAGGCAGGTGCCCTGACTGGGAATCGAACCTGTGACCCTTTGGTTTGCGGGCCAGCGCTCAATCCAGTGAACTACACCAGCCAGGGCCAAAGGCAGAAACTCTTGATAAAGGGACAGGGGGAGCAGGGGAGAAAGAGGTGATTATGGTCATGAAAGGTCGGGGGGTCCCGGCGGAAGGAACTGTTCTGTGTCACAACTGCAGTCACAGATACCTGAAGCTGCACGTGACAGAACCTGACCCACACACAGACACACAGTGGCACAAGTGAAACTGGGGAACCCCGAACATGACTGGCAGGCTGTATCAGCGTGTCCACGCTGGTTGTGACACTGCACTACAGTCTGACCAGTGGCCACCATGTGAGGCAACAGGGTCGAGAGTACACCCGATCTATTATTTCCCACAACTGAGCGTGAATCTATAATTCTGTCAAAATAAACATTTCATTAAACAACTATCTCTAACTTTTAAAAAGCATATACATACATACGAATAAAAAATAAGCACGGTTTATTAACACATTTCAACTGGATTAATTTAGGTAGTAAAATTGTATCCAACAGAAGAGCCAGTAGGAAAAAAATGATCACGGTTATACTCTATTAGAAATAAGCATGTAATTGAGATGATAAAAAATTACTCAAACAACCCCAAATCAATCACAGGTAAGAATGTTCCATTTTGAAGCAGTTGCTCCTGGGCTGCACAGACAAGGGAGGGCAGAAAACCGTAAATGGGAGAAGAGGCCTCCGCCGGACACTGGCACCTCGCACCCCGCGTTACAGCAGGAGGGAAGCACCTAGGTCACATGTTTCAAAGCTCAACGAACCTGAACTTAAGGCTAAATTTGGAAAAGTCTGGTCAACTACTCTAAAGTCGGAGGGAGTCGGAGCACGTGCACACCTGGCGTGTCAGTGGGCCCGTTCACAGAAAACGCACCCGAGGGCTCAGTGGTGAAGCCGTGCCGCAGAAAGCAGCTCTGTCCTATTCTGGCTGTCACTTTCTCGTTTCATTATGAATGACCGTGCCCTCACCAGTTCAGCACACAGCCCCTCCTTCACAGTCAGCCCTCCTTCAGGCACTGCACTGACTGCTGTTGTCGTGAAGCACTTACAATCAGCATTTTTAATCTAACTCCAAAAATGGGACCAACGGCTTCAAACCAGCCCTTCTCTGGTGGGGGACATGCACCTGCACTGTCCAGGGGAGGAACCACCAGCCAAACACGGCTTTTGAGCACTGTGGTTAGTGTGAGTGAGAAGGACACTTTAAAGAGCCACATGTTGCTACTGTTCTGGACACCACATGTTAAACCCTTAACCAAGGATGGTGATCTGAGGCTATACATCTGTTTTCCCTGCTGAGTGCCCCACCTCACCCTTGTTTCTGTGAGCATTTTTCACGTGAAATGAAGTGAACCGTGTCTTGTGTGGTTTGGGAGTCCTAGCAATTCTTTCAGAGGACAACCTTCTTCTCCCCCACCCTGGTTCACTCCACGATCACACTCGTTCATACTACCACCGCCCGAACTCCTTGGTGGTCAGCCTGTTCCCTCACTTGCCGCCCTGGAGTCCACACAGCAGCCAGTGCAGGGAAGCCTTAGCTGGATTCCCGCCATGAACAAGAACACCCAAGTGCTGGGTCATGACCCAAGAAGTTAGAGGACCTGGGATCTGGCTCCACCTGGGCCTGCCCTGCAATCCCGTGGTCCTCCTTCGCTCCACAGCCTGTGCTGTGGGTCCTTCTGCCCAGAACACTCTGCCCCGCTCTTCCCCCAGACGGACACCCAAGGGTCTCTTGTCAGCCATGGTTGTGATGGCAGTCCCCAGAGAGGCCCTCCCTAATCTCCTGTTCCACTGGCACACTACCCCCTGCTGCCAGCTCTCCTCTCCCCCGCACGCCCACCCCATCATCCCGCCTAGTGATACGTGCACGGTACCCTCGCTCACTTCTCCGGCAGCAGGAAGGTAAGCTCCACAAGGACAGGGACCTGGAGCTCTGCTTTGCCTCTGCAGAGCCTGGAACAGTGCCTGGCACACATGGCACTAGAGACTATTGTTGAGCCACTGAAAACTCCCCCATCATTTTCTCATAACCCTCCTTTTGGTATCCCACCTCTCCCCTCTAACGACCATCTCTCTCCACTGGACGTTTCTGTCAGCACATAACAGCCCTCCTTCAGAAATCCTTCCTGGGCACTAAAACACCCTTTGGCTTAGTTTTGTTTCTCTGCAACCTCTTAGAGCCAAAACTGCACCAAAGCAGCCTCTCCCAGTTCCTCTCTCCCCCGCTTACCCTTCAGCTAGCCCATCTGGGCTTCTGTCCCTCATCACATCAACACAGTGGCTGAGACCAAGGTTCTCTGTGATGCCAGACCCAACGGCCGGCTCCAACTCCATCGTGATCGCTGGATTACATTCTGCGATATCTCCACTCCCAGTATGAACCACTGCCCCCTGCTGAGCTCCGGAGCACCTCTTCCTCCACCTCTCTGCCACCCCTGCTCAGTCTGCTTTGTGGATTCTTCCTCTCGCACCCAATGCTGGACTGTTAGGGTTCTTTGGGGTTTGTAGGGGGCGGATGTAGTCACTTCTTTCTGATCGATCCCTCCGTAATCTATTTTTGATGATTTAGGCTGATTATCTTTATGCTGATGACTCCTAAGTTTATTCAATTTTAAAACCATCACTCTTCCGTTTAAAACCACTCCAGTGTGTGTGGGGAGGGGTGGGGGGGGCTGTGTTGTTTCTGTCTGTCTTCTTCCACTGGAACACAAATGCCACGGGGATAGGAGTTATGCCTGCTGAACCCACTCTCTCACATTCCAGAGCCTGGCACAGAGGCTGGCACCAGACTGCCTGAACACCTGACCCCAGGCTGAGTCAGGATCTAGTCATTGACACTGAAGTGGAAGGGCTGGGGACATCCAGGACTGTCCATTTCAGATTAGCAGACTGTGCCATGTCCATACCAGAAAACCCTGGGAGACTGGGAAATTCCAGAATCACCTCTCTCAGGAGGGAAGATGCCCCAACTCCGGTCCGTCAAGGCCAGCTCTTTTCCCCGTGTTCTTGAGCTCATCCCCACCTTCCCTTTGGGACATTTAGTCCACCAGTTAGATGCCACTCTACTGTTCACCCCACCGAACCTTTCCCCTGTGGCTGGGGCCTTCCTTGGCATAAAAATGTGTGCAAACCCCACCTCAGACTGCTGTCTACAAACACATGGCTCCGCCCAGTGCCTGGGTTCCTCTCTGGCTCCCACCTCACTACTTTTCACCTCCACCGCAAAGCCCCAAAGGGAACCCAGGTCCATCCCGGTTTCTCGATTCCTCCCACGTCGATGCCTCCTGCTCCCTGAGCGCCCGATCTCTCCATCACCAACCTCCCTCTTCGCCATAATAACTGACCCCTGGACACGGCCGCCTGCTCTGGCCCTCATGGCGCCATTTTCTCATGGTTCCACCCTTGACTATGCAACGGTCCTTTTTCAGGATCCCTTTTCTCTCACCTTAAATGCCCTCTATTCCCCAGGGTTTCTACCTGGTCCTTGTTCTTCCTTCTTCTATAAACTCTGAAAGATGCACACAACCTCTGCTACCATCTGCATGTTGGCAACTCCCAAACTCCCTTTCTCTAGTCCCACACACACGCACCCAGCTGCTCACTGGGCATTTCCTCCTGGCTGTCCCACAGGTACTTCAAACTCCAGAAGTTCAGGATGACCCTGGCCCCTAACATGCCCCTCGTCTTGTGATGCCAGAACCAATTCCTACCTGCTCGGATACCCAATCCAGGAATCTGGAAGAGAAGCCAGACTTCTTCTCCCTCACTGTCTAAATGCAGATCCAAGCCCGACTATTCGTTCTCTTCAGTTTGGGTCTGATCAATCCTTTCTTCTTCATTCTGACAGGGACAATTCTACTTTGGGCCTCACCATCTCCCATCACACAGAACCCTGCCTGCTTGGTCTCCCTGCTCCAGGCTTGCGACCCATCAAGCTGTTCCCTGGATGTGTGGTGGTTTCGTTCTACAACACACACCTGAGCACACTACTGTCTGTGACTCCCATCTAGACCTGGAGGAGGGTCAGTCATCTCTGTGAGCGGCCTACCCAGCTCATCTTCCCACCTTGCACACTCAGGTCCAGCCACACCAAACTACAGGGACAACCCAGCAACTCCGACTTCATGCCTCAGTGTCCCCTCCACCTGAACACCCGATCCCACTGTCTGCCCATAAAATTCCAGCTGCTGCAGGACCAGCGCAGTCCTGGTCCTCCTGCTGCCAAGCCCTTCCCAGCACCCGCAGGGGGCCTATTCCTGTGCCTCCTCTAGACTTCCATGGCCTCCTGGACACACTTCGGCGATCACAAAGTATCTTGCTGGTCACTCCACATGTGTTTTCACATCAAAACATAAGCCCTTGAAAGTCAAGGGTAATATCCTTTTATGATTCCCCAAGACCTAGCAAGATACATGGCATAGTAGACAGTCCAAAAACTTCGGTTCTGAGTAAGCTTTACGTTCTACACATACTGTAGAACTTACAATTTGCAATCACTTGCAATTTCTCCGAACCCTCTGCAAGGTTTATTACGCTTCTAAAATGAGGATGTTGTGTTTCTCTGCCTGGAATGAGTCTCACTTTCTTGTCCAAGGGTGCGTAATCTTGTACTGAAAAAAGCAAATGTTGTAAGCACAAAGACCTGGATTCAAAACTACCTTCAGCATTAACTAACTGTATGTCTATGGGAAAATCTAACCTTAATAAGCTTCAATTTCTTAATGCAAAATTGGAATAACATTCACCTTGAAGAGCTGACTTGAGGAATAAATAAATGAAGTCACATCATACAACAGGCAGACAATTAGTGTGTCAGTATCTTTCATTTTATAAACTAAACTCACAATCTTTTCTCTGTGGGATGTTTCTCATTTGTCCTGGGAGAGTTAGACATACCCCTCCTTCCTGCTCCCCTACACTAACCTCTAAATCTACTGTTTATTGTATTATTTTATAATTTTATTTTTAGTTACCTGCATCCCTCCATTAGATTACAAGTATCTGGCTACAGGGATTTTTTGCCTTGCTTGGTGGGAAAGTATTCATTATCTGAGTATTTTTCACCGTGTTTCCTAAGTTAGAAGGTTGAAAAAGCTGAATGAGAAAGTGCGTCTGTGAACCAACCACTAGCAGAATTACAACTCAGGATCTGTCCCTGTTTAACAGTGGAACCTCTGCCTTTCATGTGGGTCGACCTCTAGCTGACTCAGGAACACCCAGTAGTAATCCAACTCAAAGATAATGTAAACTGATTATAAAACGAAACTACAAATCTTCCAAAAGAAAAACTATCAATAAATGGATTAAAATCGTGTTGTACAATGCCCCAATCATGTGCAAAGTCTGGCAAATAACACTAGTTAACTGACAAACCAAAAAGGATAATGACAAGACGGACATTTCAAAAGAAACCACCTTCAATACTTCAACAACAATATCTTTATCAAATAACCAATAATTTTGCCAAGTACATTTACCAAAAGACCCTTTCGGAATGGGGCTACAAAAAATTATCATTAAGTGTTATCACTGTTGTATTTTGGTTTAATGCAATCTTGTTGGAAAAGAATTAAATGGGTCTACTCTCAGAGGTCTTTCTTCGGGACCAATGGTCCTTAGTTAAGCAGGTCCTCATTATCCTCGGTGCTGGTACCAAGCGCTCAATAAATGCCCATTCCACCTACTACTGCAAGACCAAGACAAGGAATCTTCACAGGTATGTCCTTCTACTCTCTTGTCTGAACTGACCCAGTGGACTGGGCGTCAAGTCACATTCTAAACCCCAATGAAGCCCCAGATCCATTCTGAGGATGGGAGATACTTTCAGAAACTTCTCAATGTCCACTCCACAGAAGTCTAACGATTAAGTCTAAGATCGCAGGACTCCATGATCTGTGTACAAAATACTGTGCTCACTGCGGTGGCGGCAGGGAGGTGGAGCCACGGAATACGTTAAAAAACATCCCCTGATCTTCCGATTACATTTGGGGAGTCAGAGAGGAGTGCGCACACGCGCATCTACATGCTCAGGGGACCTACGGATTCTCCAGAGTCCAAGACTGTCCTCGCGCTTCCATTCTCTTGACAGCTCTGGAGGGGCTTGCTATGCCAGCCTGAGGGACCGGGCGAGGACTAGGGCCAGCCCATTTTCAACTGGTCCAGAGCGGTGCTTTGCAAACGTTACGTGCCTTCCACTCTCCGACACTGATTGAAGCGTCTGCCACAGCTCTGCCCGGGTCGGTTCAAAACCGGCTGGTTTCAAGGAAAAAAGAAAAGCCTCCACGGAAGTCAAGAGTCTCAGAAAGCCAGTGAGATCGGGAGACCCCGGAAGCGGGAGGAAGGCACCAGGCGCGCCCACCTGCGGCTGGACACCGCCCTCGCCCATCCGGCCCCGGGGGCGCGGCCGCTTCCTCCCACCTCCCCGCCCCCCGGCGCCCGCCCCGCGCCTCCTCTCGGCTCGGGCCCTGCAGGCGGAGGGACAAGTGATACCTGGAGGTTGGACGAGGTGGATGCCATGGCGGAGCCCCGAGGCAGTTGTTCGGGGAGCAACGAGGGCACAGGACCAACAGCGGCGACGTGGAGTCAGGCCTGGGGTAGCCCCAAACGTGCGCAGGCTGGCGGCTCTCGGACCTGTAGCAACGGCCTCCCCTCCGGAACGAGTTCCAAAACCACACAGAGCTCTACAAGCCGCCAGACCCTCCCCACAAAACTTCCGCAATCCCGAGCCCCTCCGGGCTCTCGTCCCGCCCCCGGCCCCACACTTCCGCTTTCGTCATCAGCACGCGCACTGCCCAGGCCTCAGTCATCCGGGCCTCGCCGCGGCCTGGGGCATCGCGAGGCTGGGAGAGCCGTTCCTGGACCTCGCCGAGGCTTGGGGCACCGGGTGACCGCCTCTTGCCGAGAACAGCTCTCTTTCCTTCTTTTTCTGCGGAAGTCTTGTACTTTTAAGATGAGTTATTATCTCTGGCTCTTTTCACTCTGGGATCCTGCCCTGTCCTTCTAAAGCACTGAGTTGAAAAAGCCCGCCCGTCTCTGCAGCCCGCCGCTGGTGGACCTCGGGCCCCTTGCCTGCCTCGTTTATGCCGTCTGCTCCGCTGTGAAACGGGGGCGGCTATAGGGCTGCGAAGAGGCGAGGTGTGCTCCGGGGGCGGGGGGGCGGGGCGCAGAGCACAACGCCAGGCGAGCGTTGAGGCCCACGGGCCGCGGGCCGCTGCTCACACCCACACTTCACCCAGCGAGCATGTTTCCAGTGATTGTCGTCGTCGTGCTAGAGGCCATACGGTCGCTGGTGTGTGTACCGCCGAGCCCGCAGCCTGGCGAACACAAGTCTGGTGAAACTGGTAGATCAGATACGGTTTACGTAACAGTAAGGTTGATGGCTTGAGAGGTTAAGCGCTTTATATGAGATCACATAAACGGGGGGTTAGGGCAGAGCTGAGACCTTGCCTCTGCCTTTCTGTTGTTTGCATCCACAACCCTCTTTTTCTTCATTTCATCGTTAAGTGTGGGACTGCAGGACCACGCACCCCAAGATGTGACTGGTGTGCAGACCGAGCTAAAGGCAACTTCAGTCGCAGGCTCAAGAGGAACCGCTGCCCTCCCCTTGACTATATGGAAGAACTTGAACTAGGGGCCTGTTCGTACCGTCCTGCAATGGCCCTTGGAATCCCCCAAGGCACCTGCCTCATCCCTAGCTCAGAACGTCCCATATACTCATGTTCCCATTTCTCTCTCTGACCCTCGGGTGCATGGCGGGGGGTCGGGGGGGTGTCTCTGACTCATGTATGCAGGGTTCCTGTACATACATATGTATTAAATTTGGTTATTTTCTCTTGCTAATTGGCCTCATGTCTATTTGGTCATTAGACCAGCTCCAGAGAACCTTGAGGGTAGAGGAAACTGTCTTCCCCCTCCATGTAAACTCAAAGGAAGGTGAAAGATGTTTAATCACTTCAGATTTTATTTCACACTCGCTCCCTGATTCTTTCCAATCATCTGCCACTCCTAAGAAATCAAAGTGCTTGGCTGCCTCTTCGTGTTTGGTGCTGCCAACAACCCAGTTTTAGAAACCCCACTTGCATAGCATTCTATGGCCTTTATGTCCTTCATGGTCTCCCCTTCCTACTCCTCTACCTGCAGGATTTCCTCGCGGCTGATGTCTTCTCCCTCGCTGTCGAGACTCTGCTCACCTTACTCCCTTCCTGGGCTTCAGATACCAACAGGGCAGAAGTGGCTCCCAGTCTAGATCTCTGTTTCCACCCTGTCTTTCCCCTGCCCTGCATTTACTACCAACTCCAGAGATCTGCGAAAACCACAGGGTTGCCCCACGCATCCAAAACCAAATTAATTATCTTCCATGGGACAACTTTTTTGTCTCGTCTCTCCTTAGAATGACATCGTGGTACGTCTCAGCCATCCAGAGTCAGAACTCAAAGCTTGAAGCCCTCCCTGTGTCTCCATCTGCTAGGGCTCCTTTCCCCCTCAGGTCCCCTTCCAGTTGCAGAGAAAATGCTAACTCCTACCCTTAGAGAGTTTGTATATAATAGACACTTAATAAATATTAAACCATTTACCTGAGCTGCTTAAATAAGTTGCTGGTTCCTTATTGACTATCACATAAACTTGATTTGGGCTGGACATACAATCAGACTCCAACTTACCTTTCAGTTCAATCCCTAAACGTTCACTGAACACCCACTAGACCCAAATATACTAAGCAGTAGGAAACTATGAAGATGAATAAGATGCAGCCTTTGCCATTAACGAGTTTGCAATTTGGTGGAAGGCACAGACACATACTAGGGAAAAGCGAGTCCGCTCAAATATTGAACACCGCCATGAGCCAGGCTGTTTTAAATGCCGAATGTGAACCAACCAATCAAAAATCCCTCCTTTATTACCAATAATAAGTCATACTGGTATTGTGTACCCCCTCATACACAGTGAGAAGGGTCAGTAGGTCAGTAGGTGGTACTCGTGGATTTAGTTCACAATGGGGTCTCCCGTCCAGCCCATCCAGACTGAATCCATGTACTCAGACCATCCTAAAGGGAATGGATAATATAAAAGTCCTCACCGCATGTCGGCCAGTGTGCCCACCCAGGGTTCCCCCACACATTCCTTACAGGAGTGAGGAAGGTCTTTGCCTGTTGAGTCACCAGCTCTGACCTGAAACAGCCACGAGGAAGGCGACGTTCTGACAGTGCTGGTCATGTGAAGGAAGTGACTCAGGCTGTGCCAAGGCAGGGGACCTGTTCACCATGTGGGGCAGCATACCTTTCTGCACCTGGAGGCCCCACCCTGGCTCCCTCATTGCTGTTTGTTTCATTCCTTGGAAGCCACAGAGAGCTTCTGAGAGCTCCTGCTTCAGAGAAGTAGGGTTGAGGAGGGACCCCTCAGCCATGTGAGAGAGGGCGCCTTGACCGAAGCAGCTGCCCTCCACGGTCGGTGTCATGGTTGGTGACCTCGGGCAAATATGGTGCATTGTACACTGTTAGCGTGGAAGAAAAGATGAGGTCCCCGCTCTCCAGACGTTTGCCACCTTGCAGACATTTGTCCCTTGTCCCCCAGACTGTGAATACTAGCCACGCGATAATGCACTCACAGGACTCCGTTTCAAATACCTTTCTCCACTCTGGCTCCCCCCAGGGCTCTTTGTTTTTAGGTGTGTAAGCTCACATCTGCAAACACTTTCAAAAAGGTATTGTGTTAGGAAAAAAATAAATTGGTTGTGGTTTTGTGTAGAACATATCATCTAATTACTAGCTACGTATTTAGTGAGTGGCACTATGGCAAATTGCAGCGGGTAAGCAGCTGGGGAGAAGGGGGTGTGGGGACAGGACCCTGGAGCTCTGAGTAAAAGGTCAGCCTGATCATTTTAAGTTTGAAGACCAGCTAGCAACTTTGTCCTTTTGATTTATCAGTTTCCCTGTTTCGTACTTAAAAACAGATTTGAAAATGGTATATTTCAATAGTAAAATGAAAAACCAAAAAGTGCCAAACCTAAAAAATGTTTTATTGTTGTTTATTGCCCCTTAAGGTCAATCTTCACTAGATAAGACATTTAATACTCCCGCTCCTACTCCATTTCTTGGACTTTGGAATCAAAGCATGTGGGAGGGAATTCCTACTTATGTGTATAAGTCAACGTAAACCCTGGGACTCTACAAAGAGACAGCGGACTTGGAGACACACATATATTGAACCAATCAATACAAGCATACCTCGTTTTATTGCATTTCACAGATGTCACTTTTTGAAAAATATATTTTATTATTCTTTTAACTTTGTTCCCAGAGAGAGAGAGAGACTCATTCCACTTATACGTGCCCCGACCGCTGGTGGAACCCACAACCCTGGGTACTGGGACAGCGCTCCAGCCAGCTGAGCTACTCGGCCGGGGCTTTTTGTTTCCCCCCACCAAACCGAAGGCAAGAACCTCTAGCAGCAAAGAGGTTACTACTTGCGTTATTACAATACTCGCTTTGTTGCAATGGTCTGGAATCGAACCCAGAACATCCCTGAAGCCTATCTGTAACACTTTTCAATCATGCAGCCAACTGGTGCTGATTGAGCCCCCGTTAGGTATGTAGTCCCTGACACTGATGTTTACATGTATCCAAAGGAGAAGTCAAACCCAAGGCCTCGTCCAGGAACTTCTACTATAGTTGGAAACCTCGAGAGCAGTCACAAAGAGAAAGGAGTCTGTACTGTCAGCATAAATGATAAGTGCAATGTATACCTTCTGAATTAAAAACAAGGGGGTGAGATTGTACTCCTGAAACCTATGTAATTTGATTAACCAGTGTCACCGAATAAAGTTAATAAAAATAAGAATAAAATCAAGTGGTGAGAAATGCTGGCTACAGTGATCATGGAAACGTGGGGCTTGCACTGTGCCTGGAGAGGAAACTTCAGCTCCAGTGAAGGAACTTCCATGTGTTCACATAAAGACACTCTGTGCTACTAAGGAGAGTTGTCCTTCCATATTATTCAATTTATAATTACAAAGTAGAGGTCTTGAAAGCTCAAGTGTGTATTCATAATCTTGGCCAAAGTCCACTTTGGAAGACACAGGGTAGGTTAAAAACCACAGCCAATTCAATTATTTAATTTCACTGTATTAAAGCTCAAGGTTGCCAAATGATCTCATTACCAAATTATATCCTAAGGTCATGCTGCAAAATAGGACATTCTATGTCAGACAAACCACTCCCAAGGGCAACTCCTGGCCAGTGAAATTTCTGAAGTTGCAAAATCGCTGTATTTTTCACTGGAACATTTTATCCTCTGCCCCTGGTCCTCTTGGAGAGTCCCTTGGCTTACCTCACCTGGTGCAACAAAGCCTAGGGGCCGAACACTTACGTCAAAGACACTTAGTAACACGTGAATGACAACTAGTAGCAGTCTCAAAAGCAATTCTGCAATAAATTTCATAAAGAGGCAGCTTGAGCCTATGAGAGTCATATGGAGAAGGCAGCAGATTGCGGTGTGGATGACAGCTGCCTCCCTCAGGTCGTCCTGATCAGGTGCTCCCAGGTTGTCCCATGGCTGTGATAAGGGATACCATACTGGGGGACATGTTAAATAAAGATGTGAAAAGACTGAAATGCTCGGCTTTCATCCTTCACGTTTTAGGGCCTGTTTTTAAAGTGGTGGAACTTTGTAGATGCAAAAGATTCAGGTTCCCTCTTAAAAGAGAAAGTATACTACCCCTATCAAGGCAAGGAATACCCCCAAAGAAAGGGGTTTTATTGTGCCAGAGAGAAATTCCGGGAAAGGGATATTATAAAAGCCCCTAAGGGGTGGATTTAGGTCAGGGGAAATATATACCTTGGAGAGAGATGGAGACATTAACTTATTTAGAATTTGGCTCTCTTCAAAGACCCCAGACTGTAAAGTATCATGTAATTGATCCAAGTGGACAATGTGTCAATTAACAAATCTAAATTGAGTTGACTATTATGTGAAAGGCATCCAACCCTCCAAACTCCTTCTAAATTTCCCAAATGAAAAAGGCCAGCATTGTGCATTCATTGTCTAGCTAAAGGGTATTACAACACGAATATATTTTGGAAGTGCCAATAGGGATGTCGTAATGTTCCCTGCGCTGTGCCTGCACGTTGCAGTGGGGTGGAAAGGGCTCTCTTTGGACCTGGGGGCTTGACGTCCAAGGTTCTAACCCTGACTCTCCCACTCAACATCTTTGCGGCCCTTTTAAGAGAGCTAAGAGAGGGGTGTAGAGAAAGCGCCCCGTGATTTCATCAGAGGGCCCCAGTTCTGTACTCACGCTATGCAGCTGCCTTGCCTGTGGGCCTTCGGAAGGTCGTTAGTTGCTCTTGTCTTTAGTGGGCTTGTCTGGGAAGGGAATGGGCAAGGTCATCTCTGAGATCCCTTGCTGCTTTAAACCAACACCTGGCAGAAAAGCAGAACTGTGCTACTTGAATTTACTGTGGGCGCTTAAGTTGCATTTCTGTTTTCAGGCCAGATTGCCGAGGCGCTACTCACAGCAGAAAGCCTTAGAGAGGTTGAAACGAGACCCAAGGACAGGCACTGAACGGCTCTGAAACTTCGTTTTATCTTTAAAACCAGACTAATAACTCCTGCTTTACAAGGTTACCCGCAGAGATGAGAGATAGTGAACTACAATGTCCGGGCCCATGGTGGACATTCAATAAATGGGGTGCTTTTTATTTTTACCTCTATGAACGACTCGATGCAAGGTGTCGCATTATTCCTCTGGGAAAATAACAGAGTTCATAACAATCTACAGTTTCTAAGGCATCGCCGTGGCAGACACAGCATAATGCCATCTTTTGTCATGGAGATGGCAATCCGGCCTGAAATTTTAGGAAAACTTACTAATGGACTCCAGTGGGAGTCCACGACTTCACAAAGGTATTGGATGTTACCTTTGGGATGCTTTTTACTCCTCTGATCGTACAGTTAATTCTGACACCGAATGCCCGTGGTTTGCCCAGGGGGTCAGGGCAGCTCTGTCGACTAGAGGGGCAGCAGCATGGACTGGGTGAAGCATCTTCTCCGCCTGGCCTTGCCCTTGGCTGTTCTCTTCAGGCTCCTCCTTTTTACCGCCACCCCTGGCATGCTGTGTGCCCACCGCCCGGTGCTTCTGCATTTGTGCCGAATACATCTGGTTACTGTTGGCTGCTTCCTCTTTCTCTGAGGCAAACACAAACCAGCATATGGGTTTCTGGCATCCTTTGCCACATCCTTCCCTTCATCCTTGGCACCGACAGTGACCGCCAGAAGGTACAAAGTTAGAAACCCTTTAATTTTACACCCTGACGCTTGCTTCCAGTCTCAACTTCGAATTCATTAATTTATCCCAGCGATTTTCAACCTTTTTCATCTCGTGACACACATAAACTAATTTCTAAAATTCTGTGGCACACCAGGAAAATATATTGTAATTTTTTTTTGGCCGATCTGACAAAAAGAAAAATAGGTATAATTTCGATTCCTTCACACCAGACGGCTGTTGTTGTGTTGGCTGTTGTCATTTTTTTATTTGACAATCTAAGGGAAAAGAGGTCAGTGCCCCTGACGAAATAGTCAGGTAGTGTATGTTTTAAAGGTTCTTGTGGCACACCGGTTGAAAATCACCGGTTTCTCCCATTCACTGCTCTTGGGCCTGCAACCTCCTGTTGGTGCTCACAAGTGAGCGTTGGTCTGTAACGTGTCCGGCTTTCTGTCCTTTATCTGAGAGTTAAGAGAGGGATTCAGATGAAACACTGTGTGATTTCATCAGAAGACTAGCTCTGTGCTTGCCAGGCAGTTAGCTACCTGGCTTCTTGATACCAGGAAGGTCATTAGCTGCTCTTGTCTTCAGTTTGCTTGTCTGAGAAGGAGGTGAGCTAGGTCATCTCTGAAATCTCTTGCTGCTTTAAGTCAAAAATTGCTTTGATGGTTTGCTGGTAGCTGCCTGGACAAGGCAGGACTCCTGATCTCAAAGAGTGCATGACCCATTCCTGCATCGAGAGAGGAGCAGTGGGCCATGCAGGGAGACTAGGGTGAGCTGAGTATTCCAGGCCTCAGGGGCTATAGGGAGAGGACACTGCTCTGGGCTGGCGGGGCTGGCTGCTAATTGAGGAAGGGCCCCTGAGTGGGCAGAAGGGAGAGGCTGGGGCCAGGTGTGGGGCAGGCTGCTGCCACGTGCTTTGTGCATAGAAGTTTCATGGACCATTCTTGCTTCCCAATAAGTTCTTAAGCTTTTCTCTGCTGTGGGCATTCTTTATAGCCTTCCACGGGGAAGAAGAGTGAGAGTCTTGTTCTGGATGCGTGAATCTGGCTAGGCCACATGTCCACCTTAAATCTGGTTACCAATGATATCAGTGTGACAATGGAAGCCATGTTACTGGGAGGGAGCAGCCCCTTGAGAAACGTGAGATACCACTCTGTCTGTTTGCTCTCTCTCTCTCTCTCTCTCTCTCTCTCTCTCTCTCTCTCTCTCTATATATATATATATATATATATATATATATATATGATGGGGTCATAGTTATCTCTACAGTTTATTGATTTTATATGAGCTTTGCAAATTGATTCATTTACTTATGTGAATAAAACCAAATGTAGTAAAGCTGTAGTAAATAACTCTTTGTTATTTCTGAAATATTTCTGTGATGGGTTGAAAGACTTAAAAAGATAATTTTAAAGAGATCTTGTCCAATGTATCAGCACAGAAAGCAGAAGGTTGTGTGTGGGGTATGGGGTGGGCGAGCTCCCAAACCACCCTTTCTTGTTTAGGGCCCCTCCCTCAGTGTTTCAGTTTCAGGGACTGCTGTAACCCTGCCCCCCAAACTTGCCAAGCAACAGCAATGCATTCTCTCACAAGTCTGGAGGTTGGAAGTCCCCAGTCAAAGGGTCAGCTGCGCCACGCTCCCTCTGAAGGCTCCCGAGGTATCCTTTCTTGCCTCTCCTAGTTTCTGGTGGTGGCCTGCCATCCTTGGCATCCCTCGGTTTGTAGATGAGTGACTCCAGTCTCTGCCTCTGTTGTCACATCCTGTTCTTGTGTCTGAGCACAACTTTCTCTCCTTTTAAAATAAGGACATCAGCCATCTTGGATTAAGGGCCCACACAAATCCAGTATGATTTTTTTTTATCCTCATCCAGGGACATTTTTTCATTGGTTTTTAGAGAGAGAGGAGGAGGAGAGAGAGAGAGAGATGTGAGGGACACACATTGATGGGCTGCCCTCTTGTACGCACCCTGACCAGGGATCGAACCTATGATTTTTCGGTCTACAGGGTGATGCTCCACCCAACTGAGCCACACTGACTAGAGCTGGTCTCATTTTAATTTTATTTCCACTGAGATTTAATTGACATGTAACATCATATTAGCTTCAGGTGTACCACATCGTGGTTTGATATGTGTGTGGCCTGTGAACCCATCACCACACACAGCTACGTTTCTCTTGTAGACTTCATCTCGGTTCAGTTACATTTGCCAGGACCCTATTTCCAAACAAGGTCCCAACCCTGGGGACTGGTGGTTAGGACTTGAACATGTCTATTTGGGGAGGACACGATTCAACCACAACTCCAGGGTTGCCCAAGTACAGGAGGGAGGCAGGACCCTCAGTGTGGAGGCTGGTGGGGGGGCCATCGCTCTGGGGCACAGAGTGTCAGCTCACAGCCTCAGCTTGGGTGCCTCGTCTGAGCTTTAGAATCCTGAGCAAGTGGCCTCGGGTTTTATGGAGAGTGTGACTGGACCCCATACCCTGGCCCTGTGAGTGATGGTGACATGTGGGTGGGCTGAGTGGGGAGATTTCTGCCTTTCTTTGGTTCCAGCTTTCATTCCTGACCTTGACTCTCTACTTTCCCTCCAGTTCTGTCATTGTCCTAATGGCCTTTCAAACCCGTTTCCTCTCCTTTATTTAAGTTAGACAAAGTCAGTTTTTCTTTGTTTGCAAGCGAAAACTCTGAGTAATGGCCACATCAAATTAAACTAATTTAGTATACACATATTATCAGAAGTCTCCACAGAGCGGCAGAACCTGGAGACAATCAGAGGAGTGACTGCCGTGAAGAACATTAATTATGCCTCATAGACAGGCACCTGTGTGGTGATGAGCAGAGGGGTGGGGGAGGGGAGGTAGCAGAGCGTCAAGGGGACAAATGGTGGCAGAAGGAGACTTGACTTGGGGTGGTGAGCACACAGTACAATGTACAGATGATGTGTTGTGGAATCGTACAGCTGAAACCTGTATGATGTTATTAACCAACGTCACCCCAACAAATTCAATTAAAAAATAAAGTAATCCAGTCGTAGCTGAGTGGCTTACTCGGTTGGAGCATCATCTCATACACCGAAAAAAGTCGTGGGTTTGACCCCTGCTCGGACGCACATGGGAGGCAACGGGAGATAACCTATTGATGCTTCCCTCTCCGTCTCCTCTCTCCCTCTTCCTCTCTCCCCGCAATCAGTGGGAATATCCTGGAGCGAGAATTAAAAGTAGTAATAATAAAGTAATCCATTTATGTTTTCATTACTAAAAAAAGCCAATTAATTTTGACAGGGCATCAAACACTACCAAAGTCACCCTTTTGTTGTAACTATTTTACGCACATGAAAAAGGATAAAGTTCCTTTATAAATAAAGTAGTTAGTTACACCAGGAAATCTTAAAATTTTACTCTTTATTATCTAAAGGCCCAAGAGAGGAATTCAAATTATTTTAAAATTTTTAATTAAAAGAATTTTAGGAAAATAAATTAAATGAGGAATTGAGATATTTCTCCTTTTAAATATTTTTTGGCTAGTGAAGCAGTTCCCAAATATCAGGTCCACGTGCTACTTTTAAAGAACTTTTCTGACTAATATGAATGAATTAATTAATTTTCTTAGTTCAATCAATCAGTTAATTAAGAATCTGTTACAAAGTATTTGTATTCTGCGGTATAATCTATTCTTCAGCCCTAGGTGTGGTAAGGGCTCCCTCTCCTGGCTAATCGCAGAAACTACAGTTCTTTACCAATGCCTCTGCCTCAAAGGGATTCAAAACTAAGCCGTTAATCTTTTGTTGTACCCGCTTCCCCTTTGAAAATTGCCAGAGACACTAGTAGTCTCAGGATAGGAACAAGAAGAGGCACAGGTTAGGCAACCAGGTTTGAAGTGAATATTGGCCTATAGCTCTCTAGAATAACGCTTTTTATAGAAAAATGCTTCTTTATACAATAATGCTGTTCAATTAAAAAGAATAATGCAAAGCACAAATGTAATTTTAAACTTCCCACTGGCCATATTAAAACAAGTGAAACAAAACAAGCAAAATTAACTGTAAGTATGTATCTTTGTTTAACCCAGCACATCCAACATATATCCCTTCAGCATGTAATAGATATCAAAATATTTAGTTATCCTACATTCTTTTCTTGCATTACATCTTAGAAATCCAGGGTGTACTTTCCACTTGCAGCATCCCCCAGCTTGCACTAGTCACGTTCAGGCGCTCAGTGGCCCCTCGGTGCAAGCGGTTGTTAAAGAAACAGCAGGGACCAGAGAAGTTCTAGCAGGAACCGGAGCAGAAGGGAGTGCCATCAGCTGTTCCGTGGTTTACAGTTCACACACAGCTCAAGGTAGCATCTCACAAAGGCATAAAATCCATTCAGCAAAGGACCATTAAACATGAATAAATTGTCTTGCAGGAGGCTAGAGGTTCATGTTTTTTTGTTTGTTTTTTGTTTTTTGATATATTGCCAGTGGAGCATAACTTCATACGGGTTCTGGAAAGTGGCTGGGTGTTGTGCACCTGGAGTTACACTTAGGGGTGTGGGAGCCGGGGAATCCAGGCACAAGTCCAGCTTTGCATGCTGAGCTCCTGTTGGACAGTGGGTAATGGCTTTTTGTCTCCGCCCCGTTCTGGCAAGTCTCCATCAGCCGTCGGGATGGCGGCAGCCCTCCGCTCTGGAGCCAAACCCAGGGCCCACAGGCCTGGCCAGAGGGGATGGGTCCTGGGCCCAGGGACAGCTGACTCACCTTGATACTGGAGGCCACACTCTTGGCTTCCTTCCCCTTGTTGTGTGGCCTAAGGTGGGGGGTGGCTAGGTAAACATAGGATGCAGACGTAAAATTAAACTAATGAATGAACGTATGTGATGACACTAGTTAAAGTGAGTCTCTAATTAAACGAATTAAATTTATTATTGATTGTCAGGTCTTTGTCCTCAAGGCATTTCTGTTGGGTCTGATTGGAAGGAGTCATGGGCTATGGAGAAGGGCATGGCCTTTCTAACGAAGTTCACGGGCTTCTGCCCCAGAATGGGGATCCACACTTGGGAGGTGACGAGAGATGCAGGGAGACCAAGATCCCTGGCTGGGGCTGTTCGACATGGCCGTCCTTTATTAGGGAAAAACAGAAACAACTTAAATATTCAACAACAGGAGACTGCTTAACAACACGATGTCTTCATAGGATGCATGTGACGCAGCTTCCACAGCGAGGTCTCAGTGAAGGCTTTTCCTTTTCCTTTTTAGTTTTGTCCGTGGCACCCAAGAGGTTTGCATGCTTCGGCATGTAGGGCATCACCCCACCTTTCCTGACATCCTTCCCCTTTTGAACTGGTCATTTTCAAGTTGACTTCCAATTCCCTAAAGAGCACGTAGGCATTTCTACTTCTGGGTTTCATAGCTTTAGTCATTACCATTGGCTTTTCACTCTGGAAGGTGAGAACTTCGCTCTTCCCTTTCTTGTTTGCGACCGAGGCTCACCTTCCCAGTTCCTGACCCTCCTTCTCCGAGACTGTCTGTCCCTCCTCAGGCTGGGCCCTTGCTCTCAGTTTACCCCCCCAAACTGCTCTTTCTACCACAGGGCGTGTGACACAGTCCAGATAGGCTTTGTGAAATGCGTGATGAAACCGGTCATCGGAGCCATAATGAAGGGGCAGTCCACAGGCTGCTGGTCAGGAGGGGTCAGCAATACCAGTGGCAATTACGGCCACCCCGCCAGGAATTCATTAGGCAAGGGCCTTCCATTTCTCCATACCTGTTATCACACCTAAACCAGCACCCCACCCCCACCCCCACGACCTCGCTTCCTTGTTGAGGTAGCTCTTATTTCTCCCTCCCTATATTGGTCAACTTTGTCTCCAAGTCTGCCCAGAAAGCTAAAAATAAATCGTCAAGGCCATTTAAAATGGGTATCCTCACCGATCTAGACCGAGTAGAACTCAGTTTTCTTCTGAATGAGATACAGAATTTCGAAAGTTTTAAATTGGACTTTGAAGATCAGATAAAATGCCAACAGATGGAAATGGGGCTTCTTGACAGAACCCTGTCCCAAGCAGTTAACATATTGAAACAGAGTGGAATGGGCCACCCGTTTCCTTGGCCACAGATGAACAGTCTCTGGCGGGGGAGATCAGACCATAATGTTGTCGGTGGTTGATGTGATGCAGTCTTGCCTTCCAGAGGAACTTGCGTAAAGCTGTGAAGGTCTGTGAGTCACAAGTTTGTACTAGAGTATCCGCCGGATTTTATTGAATACCTGCTGTGGGACAGGCACCTGGCCGGACCCAGAGCCAGAGACAGTCAAAAAGAGATGGATCGTGTATTCATGATAGTAAATAATACTTGTAAATAAAGAGTAAAATAGATAATCACACATGATTGTAAGCAGAACACGTGCTCAGATGAGAACGTGCTGTGGGGATGATTCGAATAGGAGAGGGGCAGTCATAGGAAGCTTCCCAGGAGGGAGAACCGGCTAAACTGTCTTCCTCCAGAAGAGATTGGAAGGCGGGTGTGGGTGGTGACATTGGGGGACAGTCTAGTTCCAAGAAGCTGCATGTGTGGAGATTGAACAGGCCTCCAAGGGAATGTTTGACGGTGTATGGCAAATGAGGCAGGTATTTTGGCGACCTTTCAGAAGTCAGACATAGCAAATGTAACTGTTTTGATCCCTGAATTTAGTTTTAATAAAGGGAAAGAAAAGAGTCTGGCTATTTATCAGTCAATTCAGCTCTGTTCATGAATCCGGAGAGGGCATTACTGACTTAAAACTGTGTCACCGTCAGAACAAAGGCAGCCACATTCAGGGTCACCATGCCAGGCACTACTCCTGTGCCAGGAGAGATGTCAGGAAGGGGTGGTTTTGCATCCCTGCCATAGGAGTCCTCTGGGTGGGGGTGGGGTGGAACGGTGTGATTCCCCCCAACATGCCTACAAATTCTCGAATTGCCATTTCCCCGTAGGGTTGCCACAACCTGGTAACTTTGGGGAGAGGCTATATGAGGGGCGTGCTCTCCCTCTGGGCCTCCTCCAGGACTTGAGGCTCAGGCCCTGCCTGCTCTTGAATTTAGAAACTTACAAGGGGGCTTTTTCGTGTGCTCTTACTTCTCATTCCACCTCCACCCACACTTGCCGAGGGACAGGTAGGCTGTGTGGGGGCCACTCTGAGTGCAGCAGCCTTCCGGCCTCCTTTCCAGACCTTCCTCCTCTTCCCTCCCAGAGGGGAGGGTCTTTTAATGCACCAGAGTTGGGGTGGGGCCTCAGGAACCAGGTCAGCTCCAGCACCCCTCTTTTCTCATCCTTCCTGCCTTACCCCTTTCAACATCTTTGCTCACTAACCCTGGTCACACCAGGGCTGGTGGGCGGGCCTGAGAGTGTAAATGAAAGACGCACCCGGAAGGTGGGGGCTGCCTGCAACAACATCTCACAAGACACCCGCTATGTTCCCAAGGGAGCAGGGGTCTCCAGTGGCTCCATGTAGATGGTGGTGGGTGGGGAGGGCGTTGTGGGTCTTGGGAGCACAAGACCCAATCAGGACAGGGAAGCGAGCCTGGGAAGAAATGGGATCTTAGGGTTGCCCCAAGAATTAGTGACGGTAGGTGCTGAAATTGAGGGGAACGGAGTCAGGGCAGTGTCCTGGCAGCAAAGGTGAAGCATTTCCGAGGAGGCAGAACTTAACCTACGTTCTGGAAGCCTTTCACACCATGGTTCTAAAAATACTCGGGTTATTATTATTTTTATTTATTCATTGTGATTGGAAACAAGATTGCTTATTTTATTTCTTGGGCATTAAAGCTTGCTTTCTTTTTTGACCTTGAGGGAATGACTAGAAGTTTGAAAGTGCAATAAATTAAAAGCACGTGGTAGCTCATATGTTACTCTCCCCCGCCCCAGCCCCCCTCCCACATACACCCCGTGTGTCTGAGTGGGTCAAGTTGAGTGTCTTTTCCAAATGTGCTGCCTGAATGAGGCAGTGATGAAGTCACTCCTTGGCAGGCACTCACAGGGGCTGACAGGAAGTTAGAAAGCTGGGTCCCCAGGGAAACAGTGTGCTCTGCTTCCAGTTCCTTCCGATGTAAATATGCCTCTGCAAATGCGTCCGTATATGTGTGATTTCTTATCACCCCATAAAAACGTGTCCCTAAGGCAGAGTGAAGCTGATGTTGGTGTACTCCTCACTCATTCCTCAAAGTTTCATTCCTGGGCTGACTGAGGACCTGAAAGGGGATGCTTTCTTTAGGCTGTTCCCCAAAATCCCTCCCTGGCCCTTCTTCAAAGGGAGTTCATTGTGTTGGGCTGAGATTCGGTGACGACAGGGCTTGCCCCACACCCTGATGACACGTTCCTTTCGAATGTGTAACAGAAAGACATTCATTTCTAGAAACTGGAACTGGCGATGGTCCTGCAGGGGCCTGTTGGGGCGTTGCTCTGTGGGGACAGACTGCCCTGGGAACTGTGCCCGAACCTGGAGCGAGAACCTACCAATCACATTTGCATCCTAAAGGCGCCGAGCTGGGAGGCTGAGAGGCGGGGGCTTTGCCAGAGGTGAGGGAGAGGAGGGAGGCATGGAAAAGAGAGGAACGTTTGAGGATGATTTAGCATGTTTAGGAAAAATCTGAATTTGGAGAAGGGAACACTCTGAATTACAGAATACTTGAAGCAGTTCATTATTTTAAAATATATTATAGATAGTCAACTCCTTGAAAGGTGTAATTTTTTAGTCCTGTATTATATATCAGTATACATAAACAAGCCAAGTTGTTTTGAACTTTTAAGCAAATATAAATCACAGTACCATGTATCAATGAGAATACATTTCAAATTAATGGAGTTGAATTCAATGGAGCTATTTGACTTATTGCTAATATTAAAGCACTTATTGCTTAATCAGTAAAGTGAGACCTGCTCTAAGGCCTCTGGAGGTCATTCGAGGGGCGTTCCCCTTTCCAGGGGACAACTGGAGCTTGAAGAGCTGTCAGGATGTCCTCTGCTGAGACCAGACAGGGACAACAGCGTTTGCCTGGACATGGACTTGTGCCCACAGCCAGGGTGAGCAGGGCACCTCCCTGCGGGTTTTCAGATGGAGTTGGCAGGAAAGAGCCCTGTGTTCTCTGGGGATGATGTGGTACTGCGTGTGGCCGAGTCCCTCTGCCTGGGGGAAGCCCGCCTGCAGCAGGAGGGGAGGCCAACAGGCAGAGAGAGGCAGAGATGAGAGGCAGAGAAAAAGTTCGGAGGGGTCGACTCCTGGGGCACTCCTGCCCTAACCACGACCTTGTTGAATGGGCCTGCACTGCCTCCCTTTCCGTTTAGTTTCTAGGCAAGTCTGCTTTTCTATCACTTGCAACCAAAAGGACTCGCCCAGTGTAATAATACTCATTAGCATTAGTTCACTGGTGGAGAAAGGGGAAATGAAATATTCCAGGAGCACCCGCAGAAATGGTACAAAAGCAAAAAAACAAAAAACAGAACGTTTAACCAGGGAACAGGGTAGCAATATCGATGATCAGAACAGGGGCTCGAGGTCGACTTGCTAAAAGCCAGTTTACTGCAGGATCAATTCACTGAAAAAACACTCTCGAATAAATTCAATGAATATGTGTGTGTACACATTCATGCGTGTGTATTTGTGTGTGTGTATACATGTACACGTGTATCAATTGTGTATATGTATGTATACATGTATATGTGATTCTAATGGCTATATTTGTGAATGTATTCTTTTTGAATAAATAGGTTAATTTTATTTATTATTATTAAAAGACTTTATTTATTTATTTTCAGAGAGAGAGGGAGGGAGGGAGAGAGGGAAAGAAACATCAATGTGAGCGAGAAACATGGCTCGGTTGGTTGCCTCTCCTACATGACCCGACTGGAGATGGAACCCACAACCCGGGCATGTGCCCTTGCTGGGAATATCACTTTGTAGGATGACACCCAACCAATTGAGCCAGACTGGTCAGGCCAAATATGTTGTTTTTATGTCTTTTCTCTCCTTGGACTGGAGACTAGGAGAAGGTCAAAAGAGGTGAGGGAAGATAGGGACTCCCAACATACTATCGACTCACATTTCTTCCTAATTGAATAGGCATCTGTGTCTCCTACCTAATCTTTAATGTGGAAATGTGATCATTAAATTGGCTTGGGGATGTCCTCACCCTGAGTACAGGATTTGGGTCATCTCTCACACAGTCTGTCCTTTGCATTTGAACGACAGCAGCAGTGGAAATCTAAGGGAGTGATCTCCAAACTTCAGAATCTTGAAGAGATAATAAAAAATGGCCATTTTTTTCTGGGGGTTAGGCTCAGAGAACTGTCTTTTCAACCAGATTTAGGAAGCATTCGTCACACACCCCCCTCTTCCCTAGTCTTGAATTTTAGTATACATTCTAATTATCTGGGAAGTTGTTAAAAATGGAAATTTGGGGGTTCCTCCCAGAAATTCTGACCCAATAGGCATAGGGTGGGGCCCTGCCCTGGAATTCTCATTTTACAATCAACCCTAGTGATTCTGTTGAAACTGATTCCTAAATCACACTTGGAGAACACACCTAGCAGTGATTCTCAACCCTAGTTGCTATTCAGAATTGCTCTAGAGCATTTAAAAAAAATACTAATGTCGAGGCCCCACCCCAGATTCATTACACTAGTATTTCTGGGGGTAGATCTTGGGAACTGTCCTTGTTAACTGCTCCCAGGCAACTCTGACATGTAGCATGAGCTAGGAGAATCCTGGCCAGACAACTGATGGTCTAGGGCGAAGCTGGCATTCGATTGCACGTGTGGGCAACGGGAATTACTTATGATTTAAGGTGTTCATTGAAGTCTCACAACACCTCTGTGAGTTTAGTATAATCATCCTCATTTTATAGATGAAAGTACTGAGGCTTGGACAAGTTGTACAATTAATCCGAGGACATATATTTTATGAATGTTGGAATGAGCATTGGATTCTGGGACCAAAGACCTAGCATATCTTGCTATCTCCTTCCACAGGGAGATGCTATGGAAAAACAAAAGCCAAATGGGATTTGCTTTGGGAATTCAAATGAACTAGTGATCAAACACCTTCATATAAGGTGTATATAGTATTTTATAAACTTAGGGAGATCACGTGCTTGTAATGTGATGAATGATGAACCAACTGGACAGAACCTTGTCAGTTTCTGATTTCCAGGAGTCTCTGTCACGAGAAAAAGAATAAGGCTACCTTCCCACACAAGAGCCGTGACTCCATCCACTCACTGTGGCGGAGACCCCTTCCCTGAAGCCCGTGAGTTCCTCCCAGACAGGGACTTCCTAGGACAGCCGCCTCTCGTCTCTCAGTTTCCCAGTTGTTTTGAATATCAGCGGAACATTAATTCACACGTAAACATGGGGAGGGGCTACTTAATCTCTCATCCCCTCATTTACAGTGTTTCATGTCTGATCTAACACAGCTTCGGTGGAGGGGTGTGACCACAGCTGTGAGCTGTCCTCTCTACCTGGCCTGTGAGATCACTGGCCGCCAGACTAATGGGCTTGGCCTTGACTTTGGCAGATTCGTGCTTACTCACCGAGAGCCCAGTAGCCTGGGGCTGTTTAGACACTACCATTAGCTGTCCCACCCATCGCTCTATTAACTCATGTATGAAAGGAGGGGCTCTCTGTACGGTACCCCTTTCAACTAAATACAGGAATCTCATAGATTTTCTGCACCTACGAGGTGTGTTTAGGTGCATTTTTCTCAGTGGGTCATAACACAAAAACTTTGATTTTGAAGGTAGACTTTGTGAAGTTTAAAAAGAGACTGATACTCTAGGTTTCAGATTCCAGGAGCACTCAGAAATGATAACTAGAAGGCAACTGAAAAGTCTTTTCTGCAATGTGTGATTGCACATCAAGCCACTTCCCAAGGCATCAACAGGGAATCCTTTAGTCCAGGGACACAACCCGAGGGCTGACGGCCGCTCCAACTGCTCACTCACTCCGCCCTGCTGTCTCCCAGGGATGGTCCCCAGCAGCACCTTCCATCATTTCTTCTTCCCAGAGCCTCTAGAGCAGCCCTCAGTCTACCAAGAAGTGTCCAGAAAAGCTTGATTCTCTCCTGACTACTGGTAGTCACGTGTCCCTCTGACTTTCCTGTAGAACCCTTTTTTAAGTAACAGCTTCAGGGAAATACAGAGAGTTCACACACCATCAAATTCAGTCTTCCAGCATATACAGTTCAGTGGTTTTCATATATTCACAGAGTTGTGTGGCTGTCACGTCCACCTGATTTTAGACAGTTTCATCACCCCTAAAATAAACCCGGTTCCTTTTAACCATCATTTCCTACCTCCTGCCCCTCTCCTAGTCCTGGGAAACCACTGATCTGTGTTCTGCCTCTAAAGATTGTTTTTTTCTAGGCATTTCATATAAATAGAATCATACAATATGTGGTCCTTTGGGTCTGGCTTCTTTCACTGAGCACAATGTTTTCAAGGTCCGCCCATGTTGCAGCATGCCTCCATACTTTATTTCTTTTTATGGTTCAATAATATCCGTTGTATGACTATACTACACTTTATTAATCTATTCCTCAGCTGATAGGGACTTGGGTTGTTTTCAGTTTTTGTTATTATGAATAACACCGTTAGGGACATTCACAGGCACACAGGTTTTCCTTTTGGGGGGCATGACCTGAGGGGTGAAGTTCCTAGGTCACATGCTTAGCATATTGAAGCACAGCCCCACTGTTTTCCAAAGCAGCTGAGCATTTTACACTCCAACCCCAAATGCACAGGGTTCCCCTTTCTCTGCATCTTCAACACTTGTTATTTTCTGTCTTTTTTTTATTGTTTTCATCTTAGTGGGGGTGAAGTAGGATCTCGTGTTTTTTTTGCATTTCCCTAATCACTAATAATGTTGAGAATTTTTTTCATATGTTTATTGGTCATTAGAACAGCTTCTTTGGAAAAACATCTTACTCAAAACTTTAATCCATTTTTAAAAATTGGGTTGTTTGTTTTTTTACTGTGGAGAGATAAGAATTCTTTATATATTCTGGATCCAAGTACCTTTCCTGATTTGCAAATGTTTACTCCCATTCTGTGGAGTGGAATATACATATGTGGTCTTTTCACTTTTTTGTCCTTTGCATCACAGATTTTTAATTGTGATAAGGTCAAATTTATCTATTTGTTGTTGCTGTGCTCTGATGTCATTTCTAAGACACTGTTTAGTCCAAGGTCACAAAGATTTACTCCTATGTCCTATGTTTTCTTCTAAGAGTTTTATAGTATTTGCTCTAATACTTAGGTCAATGAGCCATATTGAGCCATATTTGTATATGGTGGGAAGTAGGAGTCCAAGTGTATTCTTTTTAAAAAAATCCTCACTCAAGGATATTTGTTGATTTTAGAGAGCGAGGAAAGGAGACACACACATGGGTGGGGGGAAGAGAGAGAGAGAGGAAGGGAGAGACATACTTGTGAGGGAAACATCAATGAGTTATTTGCTCCCCATATGTGCTCCAGTCAGGGATGGAACCTGCGACCTTTTGGGGTATGGGACAATGCTCCAACCAACTGAGCCACACTGGCCATTGCCCAATTGTGTCTCTTTATGTGATGGGATCTGTCATGGATGGTCAACGCCCAGATGAGTTAATTGACTAGGGGTTATAAAATGGTATTCTAATCCTACCATTTCTTCTTTGTTCCGTAGCTGAAATACATCTATATAGGGAAAGCTGCTTATGAACTACTTGGTTACCTGAGATTTTCATAGGAAAGAAAAAATTAACGTTGGGTTCTTTCCATTTTGCCTTTGTTTTCAAAAGAGTAAGTTGGTTAGAGGAAGAGAAGACTACAACTCTGGACGACATCGCCTCATTTACCAAGAATCAGCCATGCAGACTCTCTCGGTACAGTTCCATCTTTGGTTTTCCTGAAGAACATGCCAAGGCACATGGAAAATTCGACATCTTTTGCCAGACAACGAGCACTTTTCATCTTCAAAGCATTTCAGGGCTAATTATTTCTCCCATCTCCCCAAGAGGTAGATGTTATTAACCTCATTTTAAAGATAAGAAAACGGAGGCTTGATGAAGACATGAGAGCAACTTGCCCCAAGCTGAGAGGGTGTCACCATGAAAGATGAGAAAATTTATGCGTGGCTTCATTTTAAATTTTGTGCTGAGGAAGAGAGATCTAGGGAGAGCCAGAGAAAAAGGGGGTTCAAGACCAGTGACTCATTTCTGGCCGTGAGTTCTGCAGTGTGCCGAAATTTCTGGCCCCTCGGTGCCACCAGGAATTGTCAATGAAGTACTTAATCTCGTAATGCCTGACATGTCATTGGTAATGAGCGCATGCCTGCTGGCTGACTAAAAGCATTTAATTTGCCACATTTTGCTACTGCAGGTCTCCGTATCGTGTGGCAAGGACAGAAAGCCCTCCGCTGCAGCCGGGCTCTTTAACTATTGCACACCAGGCACTGGAAGGTGACAGCCCTTTTTCCTCCAAGTTGGACCTGTTCCGTGTGTGTGGATTACTTCCTGTATGAAGCATGTATTCAAGTTTGAACATGTTCCATTCAGGCTGACAAGTCACATGGAGGTGTGAGCCTGAGTCCAACAGGAGATGATATAATTCTTGGGACTCCGTCTTCTCGACACTGGGGTTGACTCTCGGATTTTTCGGTGGAGAGATGTTGAAGTTAAAGTCACCCCAGCACTTGGGAGCTGGAACATGCACAGTCTGTGCTCTCCACCCAGGCTAATTGCCCCAACGGCCTCTAATTGCTTAGACATTAGGGAAACTCGCCTCATCAGCATTGATGCTGCTGCAAGTGGTGTCAGAGAGAGGGGAGAGCAAGTGAACATAAAGTGATTTCCTTTTATTTTAAATTTTGTTATTATTACTTTCTATCCTCACTGGAGGACATTTTTCATTGCTTTCAGAGAGAGAGAGGAGGGGAGAGAGAAATACCCATGTAAGAGAGAAACATCGATTGGGTGCCCTCTTGTACATGCCCTGACTGGGGATCGAACCCACAGTCTGGGTAGGTACCCTGACTCCTGGGAATCGAACCTGCGACCCTTTGGTCTGTGGACACTCCAACCAACTGAGCCACATCAGCCAGGGCAACACAAGGTGATTTTCAAACGGAAGAAACTGAGAAGCCTTTTTCTCCGACATTAGATTTGTTTTATTATTCACCTTTCAACTCTCCTAACCTCACACCCATCTGGTGACTTCATGATGATTTAGTAATTTATCTCCTCCTTGAAAGGAACTGCTGGTACCTTCCATGTACTGTGGGCTTGTCATTCAGAAATTAAATGCTATGTGTTTTATGCATTAGGTGAGAAACCTGTTTACTTTGCACCTCATGTTTCTCCTTTTTATTTAATTCTCAACTCATGTGCCACTACATGTACTTATGGACTTTTTTTTTAGGGAACTGCGTACCTTTTTAGCTTTTCTCCTTCCTAACTTCCAGCTACCTCCTATGTTCGGCGTGCTAGCTGTTCCAAGGCATCCTTGTAATCTCTAGACAGGCCAAGGGGAAGGAGGGCCCTTGCCATTCTCCCCCCTCCTCCTCCTCCAGATGGACTCCCAAACTTGCCCCACCTGCCTGCAGCCCCTCCTCTGGCTAATGACATCTTCTGAAGACTGGTATCAGCGGGTAAACACTAGTTTGCTTATCAAAGCCTGGAATACAAAGACCTTGAAGAAAGTAGGTTGAAGACTAATACGAAGGAGGCATAATTTTACACAAGAAGAGTGATTACATCATCTTTGTAATACTAACAAGGCTTGGAGCTGACAGTGTAATTCGGTTTAGGGACGTGGGTGGGAGACGCCCATCACAGAGCGCAGCCTGCCTGGCAGTGAAGGGTGCAGAGCGCAGCGGTGTGGGGAGGGGAGAGCGCGGGGCACCCCGCGAACCCAGTGAGGCAGGAGAGTGGTTCAACTTTGCGGGGAGGCTTGGGGCTTTCCCCTCAAAATTTCCTTTGGACATAAAACTGATCATTGATGTCGAGGGAGTTATGTTTGATTCATTTGTTTTCTTCCATTCTGAACCCTGTATTTGTGTGTGAACTTTGGAAAAATTTCTTTTTTAAGCAGAGGACAGTGGGGTGCTGCTCGCACAGGCTCAGAGTTTGGAGTCCGAGTTCTGGGTGTGAGCTTGACCCCATCTCTTCCTAGCAATTCCTTACTGACACTTCTAGTATTACTTTCTTCATTTGTGAAATTAGAATCATAACAGAATCAATAATCAGAATCAAGTCACTGACTTGAAGGAGATCATATACGTAAAATTGCTCTGGGGATAGGACTGGGTAGGCAATAGAAACTTCTAAATTGCATTATAAGCTGTCAGAGTAATAGTAATCATGTGTCCATTATTTAATATGAAATTTTGTGCCCTTTCTCACTCCGTGTAAGTTCTACTTTTATCCTTGGGTTTAAATTGGTTCTTTGGCTGTTGCTCTTTGCTGTTTATAAGACACCCGGACCTGAATGTGGACAGTGAAAACCCCACATGACGTGTGTGTGCGTGCGCGTGTGGTACAGCGAAACACTCACTTCCTCTCAAGCTTTAGAGACAATCACATTTTCCTCCAATGAAAAACGTTCTTCCGTTTCTCCCCTCCATGTCTACTGTGTAGATAAAATTAATCTCTCTGAGGTTTGTAACCCTCATCACAGTTTTTAGGGAGTAAAAATCACGACAGCTAACATTTTTGGACATTTATTGGTGGAAGGGGCTGTTCTAGATAGTTTACCTGCGTTTTCTCATTCAGTCCTCATTCTAACCCTACGAGGGGCTGCTAATGGCACCCCCTTTTACAGATGAGACTCGGGCAAAGTGAGACTTAGCAGTTCGCTCCAGGCTGTGGAGTCAGTAAATGGCAGAGCTGGGAGCCAGCCGGTCCTGCCGCAATCAGCGCTGACCACTGGACAGCCCGTGTCGCAGTGGAACCTGCCAGGCACCTGTGATTTTGGAGGTGCGAGCTGTGAACAACCAGTGCTGAGTCCCTGGGAGGAAGGAATACAGATTCCGGGGCCTGGGCGTATGGAGTCACATCTGGAGGTTTGGGCCTGGGAATGTGCAGTTTGATTGTAATCCTTTCCTCCACCTGCTGTCCGCCCCACCCCCCATCTCCACCCCTCATATTCTGATGTACAATGATGCCGGAGAACCAGTAGCATGAGTATTTTCATATAATTGGATGAAAAAGAAAACTTTGATTGACTTATAATACTTTTCAAGTTAAATTTATTGGGGTGATCTTGGTTAATAAGGTTATATGGTTTCAAGTGTATGTTTCTATGGTACATCATCTGTATGCTGCATTGTGTGCCCACCACCCCAAGTCAGGCCGTCTTCTGTCACCATACATTTGTCCCCTCTCCCCTCTACCACCTCTCCCATGCCCCTTCCCTCTGGCGACCACCACACTATGGTCTGTGTCTATGAGTTTTTGTCCGTTTGTCTTTGTTCATTTGTTGCTTTCAGTGTTACATCTCATGTAGGAGTAAAATACTCATATATGGTTCTTGACTTTTTATTAAAAATATTAAAATAGCAACTCTCTCTCTTAGACGCCGGCACCGGTCGCTTTTGTCAGAATCATTGTTTGTACCTGTCGCTGCTACAAACAGTGCTTTCTTCCACCAGATATCTGCTCACGTGCCCTTTACACATTCCAGGCATGTGTATTGAAGGCCTAGTGTGCAAAGCACTGTGTGAGCTCTAGGAGGGCGGGTGTGGTCCCTGCTCTCCCTGTGGCTTAGGTCTGGGGAGGGACCAGGCTCTGTTGCCCCCGATAGTGAGTGTGATGCAGGGCAACAAGTGAAGAAATGTCGGTCTCCAGTTCCCACATGGGGAGGGCTGGGAGCTACAACCAGCAAACCCCAAAGTCCTCCAGGCCCGGGGAAGTGCAGACTCGGGAGAGAAAGTACCCTTTAGATCTCTTCTAAGGAGGAAGACGCCAAAATTCAGGGTTCTGTCCTGAGGAGCCTGGCAGGGTGCCTTACACACACAGTCCTGGTTAAATTCCCACATTTCTCTCTCTCCTCCCACATATCTTGGACGCTTCTTGAAAATTTCCTCCCTTTGCAAGGGAAGCCAGCTGACGTCACGTTTCTGAGATGTGTACGTTCTCACATTCCCGGGCTCGTGGTTCTGTCACCACATAGAACTGATGCTTACAGGGGCAGGGGCACTTCTTGTATTCCACACAGCATACTCCACAACCCACTTTTAATCTCAGATACACGCAGTGGTGTGGTGTTTAGCACAGGAGTGCTGTGCATTTGTTAAGAGCACCACCTGGACTGAAATAGGGGCTCTGCTTCCCCCAACATCAACATCGTGACCTGGGAGAGTTTGCCCACTCGCCCTGTGCCCTGGTAGTTATTTTCCTTTTCATTTATAAAATGGAGTAAACATAGAACTTATGTAAAAATGGTTATTACAAATCATGTGGAAAAAGGTCTTCCTTACCTCGCTTTTAAAAATGCTCACACACGGCGCTGGGGGCTTAAGTGTCTCCTCTATTTGGAAACAAGGGGTTTGGACTTGGTGGTGGCCCAGGTTCCTTCAGAGCTGAGCATGGGCTTCTCCTGGACACCTGCGTTTACACATCATGCAGCTGGGCAGAGTCGGCACAGGGGCTGGTGCTGCAGAGGAGGGGGCAGAGAAAGGGTCAGCCTGGTTCCCACAGACATCTCCTGCTGGAGGTGGGCAGGGACCCTCCTGGAAGTGCTCCCCTGGGCTGGCACTGCCTCCAGCTCCCATCCTCCCTGGCCTGGTCCATCTCTGGAGGGGCCCAGGCTGTTTGCTGCCTCGGGTGTGAGCCCAGCTTCTGCTGGGCCCCTTCAACCTCCTAGACCTCACCGAGGCACACTCTGGAATTTCCACTTCTTAAGAGATATAGCTTATTTTAAAAAGTTAACTTAGATCTTTATTAGCTACTAAAATAGCAGGTATCTGTTGTGCACAGCAGGTCGTCACTGACTGCAAGTAGAGATTTATTATGCAAAGCCTCAGCTGTGGCGGACAGCTTTTTGAAAGTAACTTGTCAAGAAACAGAATTTTCCAATCATTAGAACTAATTGATGATGACTGTGGAAAATCTGGAAGATACAGGTCACGACACAAAAAAATTAAAATCACCTTTAACTTCACCAGCCAGAAATAACTATTGTTAAAATTATTTTATGCATTTTCTGTCTTCTAAGTATACCCACATGTATGTAATTTTTAATGCAAAATCAAAGGTTCCTTAAATGGATCACAGCAAGAAACAAAAGCCCCT
>VMDR010007398.1:7988-40851 GCA_007922815.1 Macrotus californicus | reverse complement strand
GTTCAGACAAATTTAACCCATTGGCATATCCTAAAAACAGGATAATTTAATAAAACCTAAATGACACATTGCATTAGATTTTAAATAATATATGTTATATACTTTGAATATACATGTCCTGTTAAGATCAGTACATACCTTAAATCTGTGTTGGAAATGAACAGGGCACACAATTTTTAAAGGAGAAGCAGCTATATTACCACTGCTCGAAGTCTTCACATTCGGGTGGAAGTGAGGCATGAAAAGAAAGTACGTGCAGCCAGCTGGGGTCTTTAGCAGGGTGCCTGCCTATCCCATAGCACCACACTGGCTACTCCGTCCCGACTATTGTCAAAGTCAATCAGAATAGCTTGGCTCAAGTATCTCCACAGTCAAATACCTACAGATTTTGCTGTTAGAAGCAAGGGAAAACCCCAAAATATGAAAGTCTCTATTCCCCAACTCCCTGTATCCTTTCAAAATCACACCTCACTAACATAAGTCACTGTGATGCAGAAAGAAACCACGAGTAACCTAAATGATTTCCCCTGAAGACACATTTTAAAGCCAACGAGAGAACACATTCTTTTTTCCTTTTTGTTTTCCTTTTCGCTCTTTTTTAAGCCAGACTCTCTGACTTACTAATGATTTTTATTCTGTTTGAACCTGGTCCCTGTTTGTTATCTTTTGTGATTTTCTGGAAAGAAACAAGATTTCTGTTGTTTATGAAGATAAAACAGGAGGTAGACACTTTATGGACAAAAAAGAATAACCAAAGGTTACAGTGACGTCAATTTTAATTTTTGGTGAAGGCTGGTGTTTTCTTTTGCAGGGAGGTGGGAGAGAGTGTGGGTGAGGCAGGTGTGAGGGACTGAGCAGATTTCTTAAAGGAGAAGAGGACTCTCACTTCATGCCTGGGTTATCCTAGTTCTAAGGACGGGTCCGCTCTGCCAGCCCTTCCGGGTGGACTTCATAACAGAGTCGGCAGGCTCTATTCTCTAAGAAGACTGAAGCTGGCAACTGCATCTCATGGAAGATTCCACAAAAGGCTAAATTAGGATGAAGTTGTCAACAGGCTTCAGAAAGGCAGAGTTCCAGGCCCCATCCCTGAGGCCAAACGGGGCTCCTTCAGGTCCTTGTCCCCACAGTCTGACACTTTTGGCCTCTCCACTTTCCTTCAGCTTCCCACCCCACTCTTCTGTCAGCCCTTCTTTTTTCCTCCAACCCTGCAAAAAAAAGAAAGAAAAAAGAAAAAAAAAAAGAGCAGCGCTGTTGTTTTGCTCCAACTGACAAAACAGCTAAGAAACAGCAGAACATGACTGTCCTTTTCAAAACAGGCCATGTGATCACCCAATTTAAATCCAGCTCTTACAGTAAGTAAAAATGAATAGAGAGGGAGCTGTTTAGGAAACTCTCCTGCTTGCCTTCATAATGCTCTCATCCACCCCCATCGGCCTCCTAAATGCCCGAATGAAATTATATAATGAGCTTTATTTTCTCACTCTGAAATCCCTCCTTAGTACAAACTGCTAATGCGGCAGGTTCCAGCTGCCCGAGTTCCCTAAACAACATTCCCTGCTCCATAAAGAGCTCACAACTGCGAGCCCAGCAGTCTCACTCCAGTTCCTAGAACTGTAAACTGCCTACCCAGGTCCTCGGCCTGGGGATGCCGTGCAACAAGCAACGTGGATGACTCAAAGTCACACAATTTCCAAGGCTCCATTTCGCTCCTAGACAGCCAAGAGTGGACAAAGGAGAGGCCACCCTCCATTTGCTTCTGACTCTTACATTGATTCCCAAGAACTACCTCTGCTCCAAAAGAAGCCACCCCTCCCATGGGAAAACGGTGACACTGAATTTGCACTGCTTATCATGAAGGCATTTGTTTCACTAAGAAGGAGCAAAGTCCCATACAAAAGACTGCTTTAGGTGACTTGAAAATTGTACTTTTCTGTATTTGATATTTTAGCATATACAAAGTTTGAGTCCTTCCTTTTAAATTACTTAATACAACTTCAATGTTACATAATAGTAACTGACTTTTATCTGACACATATGGTATTGCCTCTACCTCTGGCAAAAATCCTATCCAAACCATAAGAAGTCAGATGTGAATGCTTTGTTTTGATTTTTCAGACTCCAGAAAAAGAGATTCCATAACCTACCACGGTATTGCCAGACTCCACAACAGCCTTTGTACTTAACAATCTAGCAGTATCTACTGTATTTTGCCATATAGAATCTGCACTTTTTGCCCAAATTTTTTAAGGAAAAATAAGGATGCACATTATGCACGGGTATTACTAATTCTGTATCTATATAAATGTTTTTAATTCTTGTACTTATGCTTATGCATTAAAAGTATTAACTCTAGAAAGTAATAACGATATCTGTATGCAAAATAATACCCTGGAATACGAAAATCAGTTTTGTTTCTAAACATAAATACGTAAAAAATTGAATTAAAAAATGAAAACAAAAGATTTTTTCCTGGAAGTCTGGGCCAAAAATGTGGGTGCGCGTTATGCCTGGCAAAATACAGGGTAATTACTTGGGAGTTCCCTGCACACACCGTGATAGTCTACATCTTCCTGTCTCTCCCTGTACCGATTCTTTTTAGAATGCCCTCTTCAACCTTGTGTACATAGCAAACTAACTTATTCTTCAATAGGTGGCCTGTGCGACCACCCCTCACCTGTCCTGGACCTTTGTTGCTCGTACATGGACCTTGGCTGCCCCTATGACACAGTACCATGTTTGTTCACCCATCTGTGGGATGCAAATGCCTCGAGGAACTAACTGTTTGTGTATCTCCTGTGCCTTACATTTTTGCACCCCAAAATAGGTGCTATAAAAGAAAACTAAACTGATGTGGCTATAAAATCACCTCTAGTTTTAACCATAATAAGCCTAGCACAAGGCTCACACCTCTAGTTTTAACCATAATAAGCCTAGCACAAGGCTCATATAGATCCAGTTGGTTAATCCTAAGTCTGTCATCCTACATTCTGAAAGCATTTGTTCTTTCTCTATTCTCAGAGAAAAAAGAAAAACTGGTCACACTCCTCTGTCCTCTGTATCATAATTAGATAAGGGGTGGCAGCTGGGGGACTACAGAGTAACTGGCCTAACTTGTCACATCCTAAAACAAATCAGTGTAGAACACAAGGAAATCAGTGGATCTATTAAAATTTGACATTGGCATTGATGGAAATAAAAGAGAATTTACTGTGAAGAACAGAACAAAACCAGCAAAAATAATTTGAGGAAGGAAGACCTGGGATTAGGTGATATTTGTAAATAAAGATGGGAAAAACATAAGTGATGGAGGTCAAAACAGGAAGTTTTGAACATAAGGATCAGTTTGGTTTCTCTTTTTTTAGTAAGACTGACCACAGACAAGAATAACAGGAACGCTACTCCCAAATTCCTACACAATGCACTGCACCACCGTGCCAGCATCCCAGTGTCAAACTCGCTTTGACAGACACGAGTGCTATGTACTGATTCATGTCATAGCTCCATGGCCACAATTCTGTTCTGAGCTTCTCATTCTCTAACAATTTACGGACTATGTTCCTTAAAAGTCTTTCTGGGAATGAGCAAAGGAAGAGAGGCAGAAAAAGGGAGCTAAAATCTCCTGAGGACCTATGACATGTACTTGGTGCTTGCTAAGCACTTTCTATACATCTGTGCACCACCCTCCCAATAAGCCAACCTGACAGGCATAATTACTCTCATGTTCAATGCCATTTTAAACCTAGGTATCTCTGGTTCTAAATCCAGTATCCTTTCCATAAATCATACGATTCCAGTTCCTAGTAACAGCATTAAGAACACAAAAAGTTGGCTTCGAAGGTAAGAGGTATATCATTCATTCATTCACAATTTACCCAGCAGCTGCTATGAGCCAGGCAAACTGCTCTCTTTGAGGGTATAAACACAAGTTCTGCTACTCGCCTTCAAACTGCTCACAGTTTGGTGGGAAAGTGATACGAAAACAAATGACTTGGTTTATTCTCTTCCCCCCCAGGTTCTGTATTAGGTTTGTTTTCTCCCCTTTGTCACCTTTTGCAGCCATTTTACTAACTTTCCAAATCCTAGCTGCTGCTTTCCCATTTGTTATTTAAACACTTGTAAAAGATGACAAACCTACACCATTTCATAAACCATCTTTATTGCTAGAATCACATTCTATGGGGAAGTGAAATGAAACAAACCGTGGCATTTAAATTTGCTTGCGCTGTGCCTGGTTCTGTGTCGCTAGAGTGTTCATTCATTCATTTATTCACATATTTTTATTTTAATAAAATGTAATGTAAGGCCCAGTGCTAGCTAGGGAACAGTAGTGAAAATGAGATAACCAGTGTTCCTGACGTTGGCTGGGGGAGGTGAGGAAAGCCTCCCCTCACAAAAGGCATTTAAGCTGAGATCTATGAGTTGAGTGAAGCCTGAGGGAGGTGGGGGTGGAGGGGCAGGAAGGGGAACAGAGCAGAGCCGTCCAAGCAGAGGGAAAAGCATATGCAAAGTCCTAAGGATGGAAAGAACACAATGCTTCCAAGGTGAGCAAAGAGGACGGGAGTATGAGGGAGAGTATATCTTTATCCCAAGACAAAGCCGGGAAGGTGGCACTGCCAAATGATGCCGGGCATTGCAGCACACACTCTGGGTTTCAAATGTCACCCAGAAAGCAATGGGAATGTCCACTGAACTCATTTAATATTCTTTCCAGTTCCCTTGGCTACCTGTGATTGATACATTAAGAGGAAAAAACAATGTAAAAAGTTATTTTGATGATGGAAAACATATTTTGAATAGAAAGCAGAGTGTCATAGAAAAAAGGGTGCTAAATTAAGAATGAAAAATAATGAATTCTGTTCATAACACTATTACCTGGGGTAGGTCACTTAATCTCAAATATCTCCATTTCCTGATCTTTCAAGGGAAAATACTAAAAAGAATCAAAATTCTTATACATGTAAAAAGCCAATGAGGTAACACATTTAAAAATGCTTTGACTCTCTGAAATATATACTCCTTAAGGCAAGGATTTTATCTGTTTTGTTCACTCCATATCTAGTACCGAGATGATAGATGGAAAGAAGGGAAGGAGGGAGGGAGGAACAGGTGGAAAAATGGATCACATCAAGCACCATACTGTGCAAACACGAAGCAAGAGATAGCGTGTGTGGGCAAAGGCCCACCTAGCAGTGCACCTTCCACCGGGGAACTCAATGGCACATTATGTGCCTGCCAGCCAGCCTGGCCTTCCCCCTGTGCCAGTGCACCACCACCTCGAGCAGCTAGTCTAAAGAATCTGCCAGCTGGTCAACCAGCACAGGATCAGAGGCCTGTGACACCCACTTCTTCAGTGTAGTAAGTCAGGGGGTCATTGTGACAAATCTATCACACTTCTTAAGAGACTGGCCCCTGACAAGGACCGGAAAACCAGACCCTATGTACACACCCTTCCCTACTAATATAGCCCATCAGTTCAGATTCTTATTCTTTTCTTTAACCAAATGTACTATTATGATCACGTTTTACATAACTTGTAAACTTTTCTTACACTGCATTGTCTTGGTTACGTGTACTCAATTCCTTAAAGAATTACAACTAAAGATAAAAAAGATAAGAGGGAAAATATAAAAAGCTTAGGATGTGCTTTGATATTTACTCACTTTATAGCAATGATAATAGTAGCCATCTGTTGAATACTAACTTCGTTCCAAACATAGGTTCACACGTGGCCTGTTATCTCTGACCCTCACAGCATCTGACAAGGTAAAACATTACTGACTGTGGTCCAAGGAGGAGAACACTGAGGTTCAGCCCATAAGTGACTTGCCCACGGTGATGGGGGTTATTAAGCCCATGGTAAATCTGAGTCTATTAGACTATACTATACACATTCTTTCCGTTATACCACATATTATTGTTAGAAAATATTCTGAAAGACACTGAACTATATTCAGGGAGGTGCAAAAGTAGGTTTACAGTTGTGAGCACACCAAACAGTTTGTTCTTGTATTATTAATTACTGTGCTATTTTCCACACGAAAACTGCCAACCCACTTTTGCCCCACCCTGTGTGACAATGAGAGCAACCTGAGCATTTAGTATGTGCCAGATGCTATTTAGCTCTTTACAAAAATTACCTCATTTAATCCTTTCTACAGCCTTGTAAGGTTGGTACTTTTGAGATGAAGAAAGTGAAAGTCAGAGACACTGGATAACTTTCCAAAGGTCAAAACACTATTCGGTAGTGGAGCCTGAATTTTAACCCAGACCTGCCTGACTCCAAAATGCACCATCTTTATTGCTGCATAAGAATTCCATTATTCAAATATTATCAGTATAACTTGTCTGCCCTTGAAAGACAATGTCAAAACAGAAGAACAGGCTCAATAAACCGTTTTAAAAATAATTCAAATACCTACTGCGTTAAGACAGTGTCTCTAAGAGACCATTACTAACCACTTCCTCAACTTTCTAACTTGATCTGTGCCCCAAATGCCCTTTAGAACTATCTACAACCAGCATTTTCATTACAAGTGTTTTTCTTTTTCATTTGGTAAGCAATTAAAAAACCTATTTCCTAAACTATCAGTCCAGTCAAATAGAATTCACATCCCTGCATCCAGACCTTCAGACAGGACCAAAAGGAAGACAAGTTACCTAGTGCACACTTCTCACCGTCAGACAACGTGAGTGGTCAGAAGGCATTCAAAGTCACCGCGCAAGTTGTTCACACGCCACATGAAACACTAGTTTTCACAGTTTCCTAATAAAGTCTAGGCTACATCAAGGGTTTTAAGATATTTCCAACGTGACTGTCTCCCTATCAGAAATAATACTTTCCTAAACCAGGAGTTTCCTTGGGCAGGCCTACTCACCCACATTTGCTAAGACTACTTTTAAACATTCCGTTTGTTATTCAGAGGGTGTCAGCCCAGTAAGGTAACCTGAGCTTGTTGATCTACTGATCCGGCAAACTCAAATAGAACTTCCTTAAATCTATGGAGAAGTTCACTCATGTCAACTTCACATTGGCTGCACTTGTAAACCAAAGAGCTGGCAAGCTATTACTTGAAACACAATCAGTGAAAAAGAAGCCTGGCAATTCTTGGAAGAACGTGGAAAATCGTGTGTACGTGTGAACTCGTGCCTGTATCAACTCTCAAACAGTAAAATGGAAGTACAGGAGTTACCTAAATACTCCCTAACAAAAGTAAAGTGTGAACCTGGATGAAATCCCCAAATTTTGTGCTTAATCTTCAAGTTGAGATGTTCCATCAGTATGGAAAAGTTGGAATATATATTTTTGAAACACTTTTCAAAAATCAGAATATATGTGTACAGTAAAATTAAATAAAACATACTGCAGAAAAATATAAAGAGGAACATAAATCACTTAAAATTACAGCGCTGTCAACACCGTGTCCGACTTTTTTCCTGGCATATAGGGCATATAAACACTTTCCGTTTCTCAATGACCGGGTTGTGCCACAGGCACTGTTTTGCAGCCTGATTTGTTTTGTTTTATTTCTGCCATCCAAAAATCAACCAGGGACGATATTCCAAAATTAACAAGTCCAGCTCTACACGTTCGGTTCTCCATGACTGATTTCATCAATCTCTCAGCAGTGGACAAGTGTCTTTAACCTTGTGCTTTTAGACACAACACTAAATTGAACATCCTTGTACATACCAGTACTTGTCCAATTAGTCCTTTCAGACAAATTCCTAGAAGTAGAAATGCTGTGTCAAAGGATGTGGCTTTTGATACATATTGCCAAACTGCCTTCCAGAAAAATCACGCCAACTGACACTCCCACCAGCAACAGGAGAGTGCAGGCCTCTCCAAACCCTGACCTCCCCTAGTGACGAGCATTCTTTTCAAGTTGTTTCCCAGCTAACGGGCAGAACCAATGGTAACTTCAGGTTGCCTTCATGGGCATTTTCTCTTCCTAAGTACACTGATAGACAGAGGCAGAAAGTCAATGTCTACTGCACAGCTAAAGCTTTGCAGGCAGTCCTGGATTAGGAGAGTCCTACTGAATGCGTCACCTAGGACGTCCTGCCCTCACTCCCTAAATTGGACTCCCTCACTGCAGATAATTACACCTGTCTCAGGATTTCCTTAAGCAGTAAGTGTACATGCTTCACTGCAGTGCATCGTGTAAACAACACTCAGTGAACTGTTAGTTGTAGTGGTCGTAGTTGTCATCAGAGCAGTAGGAGTATCGGCAGCCATTTGCATTTCTTCTCTGGCAAACTGCCTTTTCATATCCTTGGTCCATTTCGTGCTGGAGAATTCCTCTTTTTTTTAATCTGTAAGAATTCTATATCAATTATGGGTAATAGCTCTTTGGCTGCTATATACGTTGCCAACATTTTCCCAACATTGGCATTAGGTTTTTTTAATCCTCAATGGAGGATATGTTCATAGATTTTTAGAGACAGACAGAAAGGGAGAGGGAGAGAGAAGGAGAAAGGGAGGGAGAAAGGGAGGGAGGGAGGGAGAGGGAGAGAAAGAGAGAAACATCAACTGGTTGCTTCCCATATGTGCCCTGACCAGGAATTCAATCCACAGCCTTTCAGTGTATGGAACAACACTCCAACCAACCAAGACACCCAGCTAGGGTGGTACTAGTTTTTAACTTCATTTTTGGTGTTATTATATATAAGTTAATTCTCTTTTTCTTTACTTTCTTTTTTTTTAACTATTTAGTTTCTGTCATTGATATCATGCTTACAAAGATCTTCACTACCACAAGATTATAAATAAAGATTGGAAATATAATATATTCTATTACTTTTACAGACTCTTTAATTTTTTAACAGTAAAATCTTTAATCAGAAATAATTTTGCTATAAAGTACAGTAAGAAAATTTTCTTTTCTCTCTTAAATGCTATTTTATATTCCCGACACCTTTCAGAATCATTTCATCATTGATTTGAAATGCATGCCACCTTGATGTAAAAGAAGTTTTTGATTCCTTACCTAAGATTCTGAATCATAAAGAAATGGAAACAGAATTTTTTCCTTGTCTGTTTTGAAGTTTAGTGCCAAAATTCATCTATTGGCAAAGCCAGACCTGAGCTAATGCCAAGGCCATTTCTAGTCTTTATTTATTCCACTCAGTGTCATTATTAACGTTTTGCTGTAGAAACTGAAACATGGTGCAAAACAGGGACTCCCCAAAAATAGTAGAGCATGTCCCCCACAGCCCTTAGCTGGGAGGAGGAAGAGAGGATGATACAGCTTAAGATGCTTTTCATAACAACAGCAAGTGGATGGCCATGCCCTTCCTGAAGGGAAGTGCACTGCTGTACTTTACCTAACTTTCAGAACATATCGAGATGAATATGAGGTCACACAGGCAGCCCCGGGTCATCATTTCACACAGGCGTGGGTCCACCATGAGGGTGGGGAGCCATGATGTAGCAGCCATGCCGTTTGAAAGGGCATAGAAGGCCCCTCCTGGTCTGCTTGAAGTCTGGTGTGTGTGCCACGTGCGCGTGTTTTGGATTGAGACACCTCCTGGGAAGCCTGCCTGGAGAACGCGGAGCAGAGCTGATGGAGCTGGAACTGCGGGGCCCTGTCTAACCAAGCACAGACTCGTGGGAGATGCCTGGGACGCTGACCCGGGACTGGGAATGCTGAGCCAAAGACTTTTGCTGCTCTGAAGGACGGTACCTCTGAGTGGCATATTCTGTGACTGGCCTGGCTTGGCGAAGGGAGTCAGGACTATGTGCTTTTGGGTGTATTAAAAGGAGTGGGACTTGATGGCGGAATCCTGCCATCATTCTAAATCTGTGTAGCCTTTGAACAAACAACTCCTGTCCTCTTACACCAAATTCCTGCATTGGGAGCCGTGCTTCTTGGCGGCTGGCAATCGAACCCCACAGCTGTTCCAGAACAGCCTAGGCAGTGCTCTGTAACACAGTCACAAATTTGACTAAGAGATGTGGCTAACAACCCCGAATTCTGAAACATGGCTGGCCCCAAACATTTTAAATAAGGGATTGTGGACCTGTACTAGGTTTCCATATATACTCAAACCTGTTTTTAGACTTCCTATTGTAGCCATGCCACTCTAATTTCTTTTAATCTGTTTATATAATTAAAATAATAAATGGCATTGGCTTTTGAATGCCAAACCATCTTGAATTTCTGGGACAAATTCCATTTGATAATAAGGTATTACAATTTTTCTATTTTGCTAGATCCAATTTCAGAGTATCTTGTTAAGAACTTTTGCATCTATGTTAATAAGTCTATAATTTTTTCTTATGTTTTTTGTCAAGATTACACTGACCTCTATATTCTAAATTTATGTGCTATTTTGTTTTTATTTAGTATATTGTATAATGTTTTATCTCATCAGATATTAAATATCATCATTTTTCATTCTTCACTAGTCTCAAACAAAAATTTTCTGAACTTTAGATTTTATCAAATTTCATACAATCATCCTCTTGCAATTTTTGTCTAACGTGCATCATCAAACTTTAGATTAATGTGGACAAAAGTCATATTGACATATTTACTATATTGACACTTCTCATCAATAAGCCTGGTATGTTTCCCTGTTTATTTGTGTTCTTTTATGTGCCTCAGGTAAGCATGAAAGTCTTCTTCATATATGTCCTGCCCAATTCCTACATATTTTATCATCTTTTATTATTCAACTCTATCCATGGCTATGCTACCATGTTTCATTAGTTCTGATTGCCAATGGTGGATTACTGGTATAACTTTTCCTTTGGAAGACTGGGAGTACCACGTAGAAGAAAGCAGCTGAGCATCACTATTTCATTTACTTAACAAACATCTACTGAACACATAATATGTACTAGGCACTGAGTATTCAAACAGTGATAAGACACTATTCCTGTCCTCAAGGGTACACAATCTAGAGGGGAAAATAAGCAGGGAAACAGATAAGCACAGTATAGCAAGGCAAGTTCTGTGTGAGAGGGGGCCCAGGAGAACAGCACAAAGCCCTCCTCCAGGAGTAGAGTACTGTCAGGAAAAACTTCCTCAAGAACTGACCCCTGGTCCCTGAGGTAAGTCCCAATTTCTCCCTTGAACGTGCCTGGCAATGAGGAGGTACATCTAGAAGCTACATTAAGTCCTCCAGACCTAACGAATGCCATTAATATAGAGCCAAATGTGTTGTCTTTCACGTCGGAACCCGGCAGCAAATCCTCTCAAATTTCATGGCTTCTCCCGTTGGCTCAGCTGCCCTGGCCGCCTTGTTGCTGAGCTGGGGACTGGGCACTGCAGGTCAGGGAGCCACATTTCCCATACCCTCCCCTCCTCAATAACTTCAGGAAAAGGTCATCAGGGTCAAGTGGAGTCATTACAGCTCCAGTTACTAATGGGCCTGATTCAAGATCCCTTAAATGCCATAAAGTGCTATCACTTATTTCCACACAGGGATTTTACTTCCCGGGAAAAATGGTTCCATTTCACGCCTAAAATGGTAACACAGCAAATGAAAACAAAACTGCTGGGTGTCTCCTGGATAGTGACAGGTTCTGGTACCAACATAAGCAGACCTAACAAAACCCTGAGACCCCCTGCTTGGACAAACCATCTACCCCTTCCTCAGCTCGACATTAACTCTGGAATCATTGCACAGCCACAGAGCCCTCTGCAGAGTGACCACAAGAAGCTGAGCACAGAGGAAGGGAGGAGATTACAGCCACTTGTGTTATTCCTAAAATGGACCCCGGGGATCTGTCCAGTTATTCAAAAGCACATCTGGAAAGAATTCACCTGTCATGAACCCTGCTTGCTCAACAGCAAAACAAGTGAAAGCACCACAAAATGCTCAATCATCGTGATCTCAGCTGCTAAAGCTGAAAGTTTTCCCACCTGAACATCATAAATGAGACAAATTGCGTAATAGGACACCCAGAGCTATTACTGAAACATGCAATCACAAAATAAAAGGACCTTTCAAAATCTGAGTATAGTTGGTAATTATCCAGGAATGGCAGACAAAGCAGAGCGATTCCAAGGTTCCTGCTTCTTCGTGCTAGCGTGAAACTGAGACGGCCAACGCCAAAGATCACACTTTCAGCTACAAGAGATCTTTCTATGTCTTTGGCAGTGGCTCTATTCCTTTCTGTTAACTAGGGAGATGCAGTAGACCACTTTGTTTATCATTCTAATATCAAATGTCACAATTCACAAAGTTGCTCTCTGTGATATGATAAGATTCACAGCAGGAAAAAATAATAACTTGCAGTAGTGCTTTAGGCTTCAATTGTTATGGCATGTATTTATCTGAATAAGATTTTTGCCTCATGAGGAATATACCCCTCTAAAAAAGAGTACTAGTAAAGCCTGGTTCTCTAATACAAAAAGCAAGACCTGAGAAAAATCAAATATATGAGGCCTGTCTGGAAAAAGTCCAGCCATTGTTAATATAATGAGGACGGTTTGTGTGGCATCCATGTACCCTGGAAGCCAAGGAGAGTGGACTGGAATGGATATGTGTGAACAATGACGACTTCACTGTACTAGTCAGTGGGGGCGGTAGATGCTGTTGAGTGAGCATGTGTGCTGTGTGTTCATCACATTCAAAATGACTGAGCAAGTAGAACAACAAATCTGCGACAAATTTTTCATTAAGCTTGAACATTCTCCATGGGAACTATTCAGATGATTCAGAAGGCCACAGCTATGGGCAACTGGTGACTGGCAGCTTCATCACAACAATGTACCAGCTCATGCATCACATCTTGTGAAGAGTTTTTTGGAGAAACAACAAATCACCCAGGTGACTTGGCTCTCCTACACCCCAGATTTGGTGCCCTGAGACTTCTGGCTTTTCCCAAAAATAAAATCACCTTTGAAAGGGAAGAGATTTCAGACCATCATTGAGATTCAGGAAACTATGACGGGGCAGCTGATGGCGACTGGGAGAACTGTGCAAGATCCCAAGGTGCCTACTTTGAAGGGGACTGACGTGTCATTGTCCTATGTACAATGTATCTCCTATCTTCTTCAATAAATGTCTGTATTTTTCATATTACATGGTGGATACCTTCTGGACAGACCTCGTATGTAGTTAAATGTAAAATTATATTTATCTTCCCAAGTAAATAATGCATGATCTCAAATAAATAAGCCCAATGGAGTTGGGAGTCATTAAGTAGTTAAAATATTTACTTGTTACCAGTTCAAGAATAGTAACCACAAAAACAATCAGAGCTCTAGACTTTGCAAACATTCAGCTGAACTCAGTAGGAGACTCACAGGTCCTAAAGTGAGCCCTGGATTTAAATAACAGTACTATGATGTTTCAGCTTTGAGACCTTGGAAAAATTCATCTCTCTGAGCTTCCTCCACTGCAAAATGAGGAAAATCCCTAACTCATAGGGAGAGGTTTTTGACCCATGGACATGAACTAAGAGGGGGCGGGTATTACTGGAGGGAATGGGGGTACCAGGCTGGGGGGGGGTGGGCAAAGGGAAAAAAAATGAGGTAACTATAATAGCATAAGCAATAAAATATACTTAATTTTTAAAAAGTGAAATAGATACAAATTTATAAATCCCAACAATGGATAAGACAGAGGAGGCACTCCCCACGTAGCTAGTTTCCATTCAAATTCTCTACACATTAAATGGTGAAAATACATGTCCCCAGCTTCTCCACCCTCTATGTTTAATATACCAAATTCTTTCCCTTACAAAACACCAACCTCATTTTGCATTACAATATTCTGTAAGTCATTCCTCCTCTTCAGCAAAATTTGAATTTCTTATGCATTCCCAGCCTTTCATTTCCATGCTCATAATGAACATTAACATACCACTGCCACTATCATTTCCCAAAGTAGATCTCAAGGGATTTGCAACAGAGGAGTGGGGCAAGGTATAGTGGGGTAGGGGCCTTGAGTCTTTAAGGGCAGTAGTGGCATCTAGTTCAATCTCTATTTTTCTAATTAATCAATAATTTCTTCTTCAAAACAGAACCCTTTGAGAACATACAACTGCGTATCTAGGGAATATGTGCAGCAGCTGATGACAACCAGAAACTCAAGTGAGCAATGCCTCAGGTGAGTCACAGGGAACACTGATAGGGAAATATAACATGCTAATAGAGAAAAACGAACATATAAAAATAAGTCTCTTCCTTACCACATACCTGTTACATTCATATACTCAGAATTCCTTTGCAGTAAAATAAATGTCTAAACCTATGTTAAAAAGACAAAAGATACCAACAATTATATCCTACATGCTTTATCCTTTTGGAGGAATATGTTCTCCTTGCTGATGAAGTTAGAGATTTCAAGGGTGGCAAAGTGAGAAATCTTACTCCTACCCTACAAGTAACTTATATAAGAATAAAAGGGGACTTCTGGCCAAGATGGAGGCATAGGTAGATATACTTTGCTTCCTCGCACAACCAAAAGAAGGGCAACAACAAATTCAAAAACAAAAAACAACCAGAACTGCCAGAAAATCAAACTGTATGGAAGTCCAACAACCAGGGAGTTAAAGAAGCCGCATCAGAAGAGCCCAATTTGCTTGTGGATAGCAGAGGAAGTCACTGAAAGTGGAGTAAGAGCTGAGCAAGCGGCATTGTTCCCTCTTTGACCCCTCCCCAACAGAGAGCACCACAACACAGTGAAGTGGGTTGCCCCACCCTGGCAAAAACCTAAGGCTCCCCCGCTGACAACTTAACAGGTACACCTGTTAAGACAAAGAAATATGGCCCACATGAAAGAACAGATCAAAACTCCAGAAAAAGAACTAAGTGACATGGAGACAGCTAACCTATAAGATGCACAGTTCAAAACATTAGTAATCAAGATGTTCACAGAAATGATTTAGTATGGTTGCAAAACAGGAAGTGGAAGCTATGTAAAGTGAAATAAAGAAAAATATACAGGGAACCAACAATGAAAGGAAGGAAATCAGGACTCAAATCAATGATTTGGAGCACAAGGAAGAAATAAACAACTGGAACAGAATAAAGAAACAAGAACTCAAAAATATGAGGAGAGGCTTAGGAACTTCTGGAACAACTTTAAACACTCCAACATCTGAATCATAGGGGTGGCAGAAGGAGAAGAAGAAGAGCAAGAAATTGAAAACTTATTTGAAAAAGTAATGAAGGAAAACTTCCCCAATCTGGCAAAGGAAATAGATTTCTGCAAGTATAGGAAGCTCAGAGAGTCCCAAAAAAATTGGACCCAAAGAGGAACACACCAAGGCACATCATAATTAAATCACCCAAGATTAAAGATAAGGAGAGAAATCTTAAAAGCAAGAGAAAAGGAGACAGTAACCTACAAAGGAGTTCCCATTAGACTATCAGCTGCTTCCTCAAAAGAAACCTTGCAGGCAAGAAGGAGCTGGAAAGAAGTATTCCAAGTCATGAAAGGCAGGGACCTACATCCAAGATTACTCTATCCAGCAAAGCTATCTTTCAGAATGGAAGGGCAGATGAAGTGCTTCCCAGATAAGGTCAAGCTAAAGGAGTTTATCATCACCCAGCCCTTATTATAAGAAATGTTAAAGGAACTTCTAAGAAAAAGAAGATAAAAAAATATGAACAGTAAAATGACAACAAACTCATAACTATCAACAACTGAACCTAAAAAACAAAAACAAAAACAAAAACAAACTAAGCAAACAACTAGAACAGGAACAGAATCACAGAAATAGGGATCACACTGAAGGTTTTAAGTGGGGAGGGAGGTGGGAGAATGGGGGAAAAGGTACAGAGAATAAGAAGCATAATTGGTAGGTAAAAAATAGACAGGGGGAGGTTAAAAAGAGTATGGGAAATGGAGAAGCCAAGGAACTTACATATATAACCCATGGACATGAACTAAGCGGTAGGGGGAGAGGGGTGGACGTTCGGAATGCTGTTGGAAGAGGGGATGCAGGGTGGAGGGGGTTAAAGGGGAAAAAAAATTGGACAACTGTAATAGCATAATCAATAAAATATACTTTAAAAAAAGAATCAAAGGCATGAACTTCTCTGGTGCTTAGTTTCTTCATCTCTAAAAAGAAGATAATGCTTAACAAAACTCACTCTTGGCAACAATCATTGACAGCAACTAAAAACATTTGGTGAAAGAAATTTTTAAATAAAAAGTAGGGGTTGGATGATGTTCTCTCTTAACTCCCAAACACTTGACTTTGACTTGGAAGTAGGACCCTCAGTCACACCTAAGACTAATTGTGGCAGACCCTGTTCTTTGGTCTAAGAACCCAAAATACAACCACTATTCCCAACCTCCTTCTCCTGTACTGTCTCTGTTACCATCAGTATTTAACTAATTATTTTTAAAATTTTTTTTAAGATTTTATTTATTTATATTTAGAGAGAGGGGAAGGGAAGAAGAGAGGGAAAGAAATGTCAATGTGTGGATACATCTTGCACATTCCCTACTGGGGACCTGGCCTGCAACACAGGCATGTGCCCTAGCCTGGGAATTGAACCAGTGACCCTTTGGTTCACATCTTGTGCTTACTCGATTGAGTTATACCAGCCAGGGCATTATTTAACTAATTATTAATTGAAAAAACAGAGAGAGAGGAAGGAAGCAAAGGGACTTACACATTGAACTCAATAAAATGGGGTGCATGAGCCTGCTTGCTTAGTCAGGAAACTACAGCTTTATACCCTGGGGGATTACAGCCTTACTCTGCCTAGGGGATTACACTCCTCCTGTCTCCCCTCCAGTATCAGACTGTTAGGGGCACAGTGGGGGATGCTGGACCATAAGGGCCCATCAGTCTAACTATGGGAGGAATCTATCAAAAACCCACAAAAACTTGGGAAGTTCATTGGCCTATATGAAAAAGCTTCTGGTCCTGCCCAAGCTAATATAATCCCAGGGAAACTCTCTTTCTTACCAATGACCCACACTTGCACAGTGCCCTCACCTGTTCTTGACATGGCACATGGCCCTAACAGCTGCATGGCTTGTGGCCATGCAGACTCCACTCCACACACAGGCTCCAGGAAGGAACCTGAATACCATAGTATAGCAATGCACATAGCTGCTAGAAACAAACACTAAGCTAATTGAATGCTGGGCTGGACTGTCCTTTAATATAGAGCAGAAACTTTGGACACTGGCTTTTGCTTTGGCCTTGCTGAAGACAAGATCGGACCTTTTCAATGGTGAGAGGGATGGAGATGGGAGATTGGGAAGTCAGGAGGGAAACACCCTTAATTTTGCATCATCAGTAGAGTTTATCATGAAACCCCATCCTCCCGTGCAGGTCTCAGGAAATTGTTTTCCTCACAACACCACGAGAACTCCACTTCCACCAATAACATCTCCATTCTAGATACCAGAAGAGCAAACATTCACTTTGCAGCCTCCCTTGGAATGGTGATGTGACAATTTTGGCCAGTGAAACAAAAGAGGGGGTATGTTTGGTATTTCTGAGAAGACTACTGCTTTTCCTGATAAGAAGTGATAGCCTCTCTTCCTTTCTCTTCCAGCCTTTCAGATACAGTGTTGGTAGGTGCAGCCATCCTGCTACCATAAGAAAAAGAGACACTCTCCCTGATGCCTTTGGGCCAATGACCCAATGTCAGATGGAGCCTTCCTCCAGACTTGTCATATGATTAAAATAAATCTCTACTTTTTTTTGCCATTGTCAGGTTGGTTTTTCTGGTTTTGTTTGCTTGTTTTTCCTACTTGCTGCCAAGCACCTTCCTAACTGATACACTGTTTACGACATACACTAGGCTTAGAGAACCAAATATCTTTCTGAAACCAAGACTGCAAATCTCTTCAACTACAAAATATTTATATGAAAGTTTATAGGAAAAGAACACAAAGAATGAAGTAAACTTCAGAATCTACTTATTTTGTGTTCATAAAATCAGCCCTCTGTCTATTTTCATTTCAGGATCAGAATCTCAAGATTGGAATTTCAAACACCTGAACTCTCTGACCCTAACAGGCATCTGTCTAGCCTCTGCTTGAATTATGTATAATGATGATGAGGAATTCATCACTTCTAGGAAGAGCCCATACTATCTTTGGACAATAATTTTAAAAAGGTCTTTCTTATATTGACCTGACATTTCTGTTTGTCTTCCTCTACCTCCTCAGAAATGCAGAAAAGAGAGAATCTCTTTTATGAATGACAGCCATCCAAATGGTTGAAAGCAGCTGTCATAATCACCTCATCTGCACATTAATGTTCACCAATTCCTTCAACCTTTCCTCCTAAAGAGAGACAACAGGTTCTAATGCCGCACCATTCAACAATGCTAGCGAAATGTGTAATTTTAAATTTTCTAGCACCATAGCGGCCACATTTCTTAAAAGGTGAAATTAATTCTAATATTTTATGCAACCTAATATATCAAAAATATTAGTTCAAAAAATGCTCAAAATAAAGTAAGAATATAAGATTTTTACATTTTTTACACTAAGCCTCTGAAATCCACTATGCATTTTCCACTTCAGGACATATCAATTTGGAGTAGTCAAATTTTCATTGTTCAATAGAATAGCTACATGTGGTAGAGGCTACTGTATCAGTCAGCTCAAGTCTAATGGAAGAACATATGCTATTTTCTGTAGAGGGACAACAGGTAGTGTTTGGTTAATCAGATAGATTTGAAAAAATATTATAGTGCCAAGTTTCTCAATCTAGAGTGTTTTCAAGGAGTGCAAGGAGGAATTACAACTCATGGACCTCTGAGACTATGCCCTTGGACTTCAAGGGGTCAATGCTCCCTAACTGAGAAACTTGTCTTCAAAAGCAGCTTTTTCAAGCTTATCCTCTAAGTAAAGATACAAAAAATTATATTTTTTATAGAATTTGAGGAGCTCTAAGATCCCACTTTGAAAACACTATTGGAGTAGAACCAGAAGGTCTTTATTCTCATTTCAATTATGCCACCAAACTAAGTTCAAACAAATTTATTTTTCCAGGCCCCTTTTCTGTAAGGATGACCTACTTTCTCACTAAACAATGCTGCTCTAAGCATTCACCAACCATCCTTCCAATAATCCATTCTAGAATTCTGCCCACGGTCTATGTTTTTGAACCCATATTCCTCACTATTGAAAATCAGGACTGCATTTACCTATCTTTATAATTCCAACATTTTCCTACTCATCAAAATTTCATAAAATAAAAATAAATGTTCTCTAAGTTTTGTCAATGTCCTAGAATAGTATTCTTCTGGATGAAATATCTTAAACTCATTGTGAGCAACTAAACAGTCTTGCACAATGTATTGAACTTTCTCAAGTGTTAATTTCATGTCAACAATGATTTTTTTTCTGGCCTGTTCAGGATGAACATTCCTGCATTTTATTTACTCATTTTAAAAGTGCTTGTTGAGGCTCTACTGTTTATGCCAACACAATGGGAATACAGATGAGACATGATGAGTAAGGCAAGAAAAGGCAGTTCCTGCTGCAAAGAGCTGACACTCTCATGATGAATGAAAAATAAAATAAGCAGGACAATTTCAGATAATAAAGAGAAATAATAATACAGCTAATATTTGAGAGCATATTATATGCCAGATACCCTTCTAAATATTAAATATTTAATCCTCCTAACAACTCTATGAAATATATACTGTCATTATCAACCCATTTTTACACACGAAAAACCATTTCAGTGCTAGAAAGAACAGAACAGAGAAATTGTGAGAGGCAGCTCCTGGTGTACTACTATAGTCCGGGAGGTCAGGAAGGGTCTCTCTGAAGTCATCTGGGCTGGGCCTTGAAAGAAGAGCCAGCCTCACATGATCCAGGGGCAGAGTGTTCCAGAGAAAGGGAACAGCAAGTTCACAGACCCCAGGACAGGATGAACCAGGCTAGATGAACCTGGAGTTGGGGTGGTAAGGGAGGTTCAAGGGGGCTTTAGGAATGGAAAGAATAAAATGTGGCTGAAACATAAAGAGGGAGGAGACAGCAGTAGGAGGTAAAGTTGGAGAGGTGTGAGCAGGAGTCAATTTACGATGACGAGTCTGTATTTTATTACAAGTCCAATGGAAACCCATTGGAATACTTTGAGCTGAGGAATGACATGACCTGATTTACATTTTTAAAAGATCCCTCTGGTTGCTATGGAAAAATGAATTGCAAGAAGAAAGAAGGGAATCAGAGAAAACAGGACAGGGAAGATGGAAGCCAAACAGCAGCGGAGTAGTTCTAGCTTCCCTCTGCCATCTGTTAACATTACAATATCAGCCCAGAGCAACAAGCTGGTTTCCCTTTGCTTCCTGGCTGAGGCTTACCCACCCTGCTGATGGAGTCACTTAACTCTAAGTTACACTGAGAAAGAGAGAAGAATCCAGGACCACCTTTCAGATCCTTTGGCTTCTGATTCCAACCTGAACTCAAACAAGGGAACATATACAAACAATTTAAAGGCAAGGAAAGCAGAAAACAAGGGCAACCCAGTCAGTGATCATCTTCAGTTACTGCTCAATTAAGCCCAAATGTACACAGTACTTCTCTCCATAAACAATTCACAATTCAAAACCATAGGATTCAAATAGTACTTGAGATTCTGGGAGTTAACTAATAATGCTTTATTTCTCACTGCAAAGATTATACTAATGAATCTAAGCATGCTGAGGTGAACCGTCTGTAAACACTGATGCTAATTCTTCCCATCTGCATATGTACCTGGGTACTTATCCCATCAAAAAGTCAAGTTCACTTCTCTTTTGAATGTGGCCTGGCCTTGTAACTCCCTTTAACCAACAAAATGCAGAAGTTATGCTGTGCCAGTTGCAGATCTAAAGAGAAGTGGCATCTTCCATATTCACGCACTTGGAACTGAACCACCATGCTATAAAGAAGATGCTTAGGTGCTGGAGAAAATGAGGCCTTATTTCCATAAGAGAACAAAGGTGCCCCAGCCTACAGCCAATATAAGACATGTGAGTAAAACTTTCTTGGACATTCTAGTCCCCGCCAAGCTCCAAACTCAAAGAACCTGCTTTATTAGTAACACTAGTTAATACTACATGAACAGAACCACTCAGTTGATCCTAGCCAACACACAAAATTGTGGGAAATAAAGTCTTAAGCCACTAAATTTTGGGATAGTATACTATGTGGCAATAGATAACTTAAATAAAAAGGAGTGAGTTGTTGATTCTACAGGCCCTTGGTAAACATGAAAGAAAGCTGAGGAAGCTAAACAGATCAAAGCAATCAGAGAAACCCACTGATGAAAATACTGGGCTGGCCAAAAACATTGGGATGTTTAGTTTTTTCTGTAGAATAAAACACTCATTTTTCATTTTCACCAATACCTTTATTGATTTGGATATTTTGAGTAAGTCGGCTATCTCCCGCTATTGGCTTCTAGTGGGTAGAGGCCAGGGGAGCTGCTAAACATCTTCCAGTGCATGAGACAGCCCCACAGCAAAGAGTTATTTGGCCAAAAGGTCAACAGTGCCAAGAAACTTCGCAAACCACTTCTGACACGTTCGATCAGTTACAGCACCTTCTCCATACACCACATAAGTCATTTTTAGTGTTTCAGTTGTGTTTTCACCTTTCTTAAAATAATACAGCATAATATGTCAAAAATGTTGTGCACTTCTTCTATCTTCAATACTAAACTGGCTGCAAAAAATTCACCAATTTTGATAAGGTTTTTTTAAATGCACACTGATACGACATCTGTCACAGTACAATATAACAAAATTGTTTTGAATGAAGTTAAAGACAACCAAGCACTACTAGAACCATCGTACAGAAAAACTAAATGAGCTTTTTGGCCAAGCCAATACTTCATTATTGTTTAGTTTCTTGGGAAGTTAGCCTCTTCTGATTTCTAGGAATCTGTATTTATTTCACATTAGAAGCTAAAGAACTCTGATTTCTCATATTCAATTAAATTTAACACATTTTTAGTAAGAATCTCTTATGTGCTACATGGGTAAATAAAAGATAAATCAGACCCAGGCTCCGACTTCTAAAAGTTTATATTCAAGGGAAAGAAATATAAGTACACAAACACTTCAGTTGAAGAAGAACGTGCTCATGTGATAATCAAATCATGTAAATATTAAGTACAATGGATTAAAGGCATCATTCATGTGGAATTTCAACAGGTCAAGACAAAAAGCAGACTATTCCAGATAGAAATATGAACAAAGCAAAGACAAAGAAGTGGTATATAATACAGAGTATTTTTCAGGAATGACAAGTTGTCTGACAACTGAGAACCAGCTATTCTGGTCTGAATGAATCACTCCCTGTGTAACTATTATAATGCTTATGACATGAAGCTACAAAGAAAATGGTCTGAAGGACCCAAGTTGTAAAATGAGGACCCTGATGTCAGGGTGTTGAAACAAATAGTCTATAAATGCATCATGTACACTTCTGTTTCTCTCTCACTCTGCCTTGCAGGCAGCCAGCAACATCATCTGTTCTGCACTTTGCTAAACCCTTTCCACATTTCAAGGTTCTACATTCACTTATTTACTCATCCAACTATCTTTTATTGGGAGCCAGCTATTTGCCAGAGACTGTTCTAGATGCTGAAAATACCATAATGAACAAGGCAGACAACAGCCCTGCCTTCATGGAGATAAACATGAATGAGGGGTAGGAAGTAGACAAGGTGAGTGATTAGAGAAGGCTTGAGACAGGCCAGAGATCTATTTGCCCAGAGATCTGCTGCAGTGAGAAAGAAAGCCATGGGAATATCTGGGGGAGCATTCCAGGCAGAGGAAGGAGTGAGTGCAAAGGTCCTGAGATACCTGCATATTCAGAGAAGAAGGCCAGCAAATGAGGAAAAGGAGATAGAAAAAGAGATTAAAAAAAAAAAAAAAAAAAACAACCAGGGATCCAGGTCACACAGGTAATGGCCAATCTTTTGGATTTTATGTTTTCAGTGTGATGAACAGGCTATCCCCTTATACCTTTTCCCAGCCCCCAACCCAGCCCCAGCAGCCTCTGCTGATCACTTCCCGTACACATATCACCTACACTTTTATTTTCCACTCAGTCTACACTCCAAGGATTTCTGCTCATCTTTTATGCATTAACTATGTCTCAAGACATAGGGCAAGAATTCTGTGTTACTCTCTTTTGCATTCCCAGGTTCTGGCATCTAAGTGGTGCTCAATAAATCTTTTTGGAAGGTGATTATGATGTAACCCCTTAAAGTCCTTTCCAGCTGTAAGATCTATGATTCCTTTGACCTCTTTCAAGAAATTAGTTTGCACAATGACTTCAGATAACTGACATCTTTCTACATACTTTGAGATTACCCTCATACCACTTTTAGAGTTCCCATCCATCAAATGACTGTGATAAATCAGAGTTTTTGTTTAAATGAAGGTTGTGCCACTTGGAATGGAGTCCCCTTACATTAAACTATGTATCAGTATCTGTACTTTAAGCCACTTGAACCTCAGGAGAGGCATAAATTGTTAGTAAATAAATGCTATCCTACCCTGGCTGGTGTTGCTCAGTGGGTTGCCAGTTCCATTCCCAGTCAGGGCACAAGCCTGGGTTGTGGGCCAGGTCCCCAGTGGGGAGCATGCAGGAGGCAACCACACAATGATGTTTCTCTCCCTTCTTTCTACTTCCCTACCCCCTCTCTAAAAAATAAACAAATAAATAAAATCTTTTTTAAAAAATGCTATCCTGATGCGATCCCATTGTCACCCATTAAAGATGGCCTCAAATTCTTTGTTGCTTCTCAGTGAAAAGTGGAGAACAATTCCCCTCCTCTTGAGTGTGAGTTAAGTGTGATGATTTATTTGAGAAGTAGGGTTCTGGGACTTACGAAGCTATGCCATGAGAAGCCTTGAGCTTTAAAGTTTCTATCCACACCTTTTGGAAAGGGTCCCTCTAGATACCCACCTGTCGTTCTGTGAATAACAAAAGCACACACGGTGAGGTCATCTGTCAGTGCTCAGACCAACAGCCCCAGCTGAGCCACCTGGTCAAGAGCCAGCACCTACTGTCAGCCATCCCAGCCCAGAAAGCAGACATATGCATGAAGACGTAATCCTAAAAGTGGGTCAGCCAGCCCCAACTGCCTCAGCCTACACCGTATGGATCAGAGACAAACCACTCAGCTGAGCTTTTCCTAAATTTCTAACCCACAAAATCATGAGCAAAATAAAACAATTGTTTGAATCCACCAAATTTTGATGTAATTTCTTATACAGGAATAAATTTTTTAATTTTTTTTAAAAATCATCATGCACCATCACAACTCACAAGAATGCCTCCCCCATAATCATTTATAAAAATGAAAAATACACACAGTCCATGGTTTGCCCTATGTCCAGTGACTGCTCTGCCCAGAGATTTGACTCACAAGACATGAGGAAGACAGGTAACTTTGAATGAGTATCCTAAATCAATCTTACTAATAAAATTGCAGACCAACAAAAGTCACTGAAATTTATCAAATGCAAAAGTCATAGCACCCATTTGGAGACTACAGGTGACAGAATTATGCTACCGGGCAAATTACACGTATTTTCACTCAGTCACCACCCTGCAGGCAAGGAAAGATTACATTACTTAAAAAACATGGATGGGCCCTGACTGGGTGGCTAAGTTGTTTGGAGCATCGTCCCACACACCAAAAGGTGTGGGTCTGATCCTGGTGCGGGGCACATTCGTGGGTTGCAGGTTTGATCCACAGTTGGTGCACAAACACGAGGCGACCAGTTGATGTTTCCCTCTCGCATCAATGTCTCTCTTGATGTCTCTCTGTCTCTCTCTAAATATATTTTTTGAAAAGCATGATGGGACTTAAAACAGAAATAAAATGTACAATTCTACCATAAAGATATAAAGTCCAACTGCTAAGCAATGACTGCACGCAACAGTAGGAGTTTCTGAAATTATTCTTAATCAGATGCTACCAGAACGTGCTTCACTCAATTGTAAATGGTCCTCCCTTTTTGAATACCCTTTTGTTTGTAGAAAGGAGATCTATTATGAAAAAAGCTCCCCCACATGGGCAGGCATTTGTACCCTCATCAGTATCAATATCACGTCCCCCCAACAACTGTCATGTCAGACCCTGCAGTGAAAGGCTTCTGGGAAAGCAACCTGCTCATTCATACCCTGCCTGCTTCCCTGCTCCCCAACTAGCTCCTTCAAGTCTTACTTGGCCCTCCAAAAAAAAAAAAAGAACCATTAAGTGGACCTGAGCAGGTAGGGAGGGGTAACACACAAAAAAACAAATTTTGGTAGCAAATGCTTTAAACCATCACTTTTTCACCTAAACTACTACCCTGAAGTATGACTCATCACATTCCACGGCTCACATCTGTCATAGTATGCATTTACACTCACCATTAGTACACCATTTTCTAAAAATCAACAAAAGAAAGTCACTTCTTAAAATTTTTCACTTTAAAAGCTAGGGGTATAAATTGTGAAAATGGCAATATCATCATCCAGCTTTAAAAGCAGATTATTTGCTTAAAAATTAATTCATTAGCAATAACAATAAAATCATAAAAGAAACCAAAATGTCAACTTCCCATCACTGGGTACGTGTATTTTTCAAAAGAAACCTCCAGAAGTTAATTAGAAAAGAGAAGCGCATTAACCTCTGAAGAGGTACTGAATGAAAGAGCACCCGTCTCCTGCACCCAGAAACCACTCCTTCAGCAGCAGTAAATCATTCCTACAGCAAACCCATGTCTGAAAACAGAGGCACTGATATTCCTGCACTGGAACGCATTTCTAAACCTGCTTCAAAGGCACAAATAGCTGGTAATATCATCAAAAATAAATGTAATGACATTTTGGTTATGTGGTTCGGACAATCAATGAGAGTTAACAGGAATTTAAGAAATGAAGTAGAAGACATAAATTGTGTCCTATTCATTTAAGTGAGAATGTTAGTAGCTCCATGTCTTCCAGATCTAGGAGCCACTGCTTACATGTTAAATTCAAAACAAAAGAAAAGAAATGTGTTCAGGATTATAACAAAAACTAGTTTGACTAAATATCAAACCACAATGACACTAAGTTTCTTGCACCTTCTGTATGGCCAAGAAAGTCAAACCCTGATCATGCTCTTCTCCAACGCAGGGGGGAAGGAAGGTATGTATCTCAAAGTCACTCTTCAACATCACTATGGTGGTCTGTCTGACATGTTCAGGCAAACAGGAGACTCTTACCAGGTCCCGGAGGATGTACCTTTCCTCTCTGAAATGGTCCTGCCTCAGAAAAAGACCTTTTATTAATATATGGATACATAAAAAGGCACCTGTAGCATATAGGAATTCAATCATAATGTTCTCAGAGCCCCAAATATGGATAAAATTTAGTAATTTCAAACATCAAATTGTTTCATTTAATCAAGTAATGTTTTTTCAATTTCAGAAACCTCTGTGAATATCTGGTCCATTAAGGCATCTATTCAGTAAACAATTATTGATGCCTTCTAAGGGGCAGACACTATCCTACTCTCTAAGGATACAGTGTAAACCAGGCGGTTAAGGCAGCCCTACTTCTCAAGTAGAAGGAAGATAACTCCCTGGCCAAGGAAGACGCAAATCCAATCAAGTGCAGAGGATGGTTTCAGATGTTAAATTCCGTGGAGGAAATATTGGGCTGGCCATAAAGTTCATTTAGCTTTCTCCATACGATGGCTTTAGTAGTGCTCAGTTGTCTTTAACTTCATTCGAAACAGTTTTGTTAGACTGTATTGTGACAGCTGTCATACCAGCATGCATTTAAAAACACTTAACAAAATTGGTAAATTTTTGTGCAGCCATTTTAATATTGAAGATGGAAGAAAATATGCAACATTTTCAGCACATTATACTTTATTATTTCAACAAAGGTAAAAACGCAACTGAACGTAAAAAAAAGATTTGTGCAGTGTATGGAGAAGGTGCTGTAACTGATCAAACATGTCTAAAGGGGTTTGCGAAGTTTCTTGGCACTGTTGACCTTTTGGCCAAATAATTCTTTGCTGTGGGGCTGTCTTGTGCACTCAAAGATGTTTAGCAGCTCCCCTGGCCTCTACCCACTAGAAGCCAATAGCAGGAGATAGCCGACATACTCAAAATATCCAAATCCATAAAGTTATTGGTGAAAACGAAAAGTAAGTCTCTTATTTTATAGGAAAAAACTAAACAGACTCTTTGGCCAGCCCAATAAAATAGGATAATATGATAGAAAGTGACTTGGGAGGTATCTAACTTGGACTGACCCAGCAGCCTCACTAAAGAGGCCTGACACCTAATTATCAGAGGGAGCTGCTAATTATAGAGCAAAACGAGGAACAGACGAGGAGCAGGGAGAATCAGACAGATGGAACAGCTAGAACAGCTAGAGCAAAGGCCACAAGGTAGGCACTAACCTCGCTGACAAGGCAGGCGCTAACCTCGCTGACTGGAGAGACAGAGGAGGCCTGTGTAGCTGCAGTGGTGAGGGGGAGGGTAGGAAATGTGACCAGAGCAGCTGCAGGGCTTTCAGATCACAAGGGCCTCGAGGGCCCTGGTGAGGAGTCCAGTTTAACTCTCAGTGCAGTGGGAAGCCATAAGAGGAGCATTTACACGGAGGAATAACATAACCTGGTTTGCATCTTTAAACAACGGTTCTGCCTGCTGTGTGGAAAATGGATTCTAAAAGGAGTACCTGTGGAGGCTGTTGCAGTGACCTTGGCAAGGGATGGAGAAAAGCAAACAAATTTGGAGAATATTTTAGGAGACTTGCTAATGGAATACACGTTGGGCAGGAGAGCTGGTGCAGCAAAAGGTGAAGCATGGATGATTCCTGGATTTGGGGCTGCAACAATGGGACGTCAAGATTTCTGTTCCATTTGATTTCAGTGTCCTCATTTCTTCTTCAGTTGGAGAGCTGGAATTAGAAGGTTCCTAATCCTGACGTCTTTTATTAAAGTACTAAATTGAAATTTCCAGAATAAATAATTTGCAGTTTTGCTATTTTGCTATATTAATTATTCACAAAGGCTCAGTATAATTTCAAGATAGTATGCATGAAAAGTCAAAAGCATATGCAAATCTACACATGTGATAGGATTTCATAAAACTACATACAGAGTACATGTACAAAATATCCCACTCAGGTCTGTATTTGAGTTAATATTATTGTATAATTGTCAATTTCCTGGTTTTGACATGGTACTATGATTATGTTAGATATTATCATTGAGGGGTGCTGAGTGAAGGGTACCTGAGAACTCTCTGTACTATTTTTTTTTAAGATTTTACTTATTTATTTTTAGAGAGAGGGGAAGGGAAGGAGAGAGGGAGAGAAACATCAATGTGTGGTTGCCTCTTCCACGTCCCCTACTGGGGACCTGGCCCACAACTCAGGTATGTGCCCTGACTGGGAATCAAACCGGTAACCCTTTGGTTTGTAGCCCCTGCTCAATCCACGGAGCTACACCAGCCAGGGCTTCTGTACTATTTTTTTTAATTTCTTGCCTTAACTTACTTGAAAGTAAAAAGTTATTTAAAAACAAAACAAAACTATCTGCTGAAGGACAGAGAACCTGTGGGGAAAAACCAATATTTGAGCCTAGGTCAACTGATTTCTACTTCTTTTGACGATACCACAAGTTCTACTCCAATTTTAAAAACCTTAAGACTTCCGGCCAAGAGGGAGGCATAGGTAGACACACTGTGCCTCCTCGCACAACCAAAAGAAAGACAATAACAAATTTAAAAACAAAAAACAACCAGAACTGACATAAAATTGAACTGTATAGAAGTCCAACAACCAAGGAATTAAAGAAGAAACACTCACCCAGACCAGTAGGAGGAGCGAAGACAGACAGCCGGGTGGAGAGGACTTGCGGCACGGCGGCGGCTGGTGGACTGAGGCTGGCAAGGCTGTGGCTGGCAGGCAAGGCAGCGGCTGGTGGACCAAGTGAGGAGGTAGATTGTTGACTGGGCAGTCCCACATTTGTGTGTGGATAAACCCGGAGGAACAACTGGGGAGCGAGACAGACCACGCAACCCAGGGTCCCAGCATGAGGAAATAAAGCCTCAAACCTCTGATTGAAAACACCTGTGGGGATTAAGGCAGCTGGAGAAACTCCCAACCTCACTGGAGAGCTCATTGGAGAGACCCACAGAGACAGGAAAGCTCATTGGAGAGACCCACAGATTCCTAGAACGTGCACAAGTCCACCCACCTGGGAATCAGCACCAGAAGGGCCCAATTTGATTGTGGGTGGTGGGGGAAGTGACTAAAAACCAGCAGAGCTGAGTAAGCAGAACACCTAAGGCTCTGCCCCTTACTACATCACAGGTGCGCCAAGACAAAAAAAAAAAAAAAAAGGCCCAAATGAAAGAACAGATCAAAGCTCCAGGAAAAAAACAACTAAGCGATGAAGAGATAGCCAACCTATCAGATGCACAGTTCAAAACACTGGTAATCAGGATGCTCACAGAATTGGTTGAATTTGGTCACAAATTAAATGAACAAATGAAAGCTATGCTAAGTGAAATAAAGGAAAATGTACAGAAAACCAACAGTGATGGGAAGGAAACTGGGACTCAGATCAACTGTGTGGATCAGAAGGAAGAAAGAAACATTCAACCAAAACACAATGAAGAAACAAGAATTCAAAAAAATGAGGAGAGGCTTAGGAACCTCCAGGACATCTTGAAACGTTCCAACATCCGAATCATAGAGGTACCAGAAGGAGAAGAGGAAGAACAAGAAATTGAAAACTTATTTGAACAAATAATGAAGGAGAACTTCCCTAATTTGGCAAAGGAAAGAGACTTCTAGGGAGTCCAGGAAGCTCAGAGAATCCCAAAGAAGTTGGGCCCACGGAGGAACACACCAAGGCACATCATAATTACATTACCCAAGATGAAAGATAAGGAGAGAATCTTAAAAGCAGCAAGAGAAAAGGAGACAGTAACCTACAAAGGAGTGCCCATCAGACTGTCAGCTGATTTCTCAAAAGAAACCTTGAAGGCAAGAAGGGACTGGAAAGAAGTATTCAAAGTCATGAAAGGCAGGGACCTACAACCTAGATGACTCTATCCAGCAAAGCTATCATTTAGAACAGAAGGGCAAATAAAGTGTTTCCCAGACAAGGTCAAGTTAAAGGAGTTCATCATTACCAAGCCCTTATTCTATGAAATGTTAAAGGGACTTATCTAAGAAAAAGAAGATAAAAAATAGGAACAGTAAAATGACTACAAACTCACAGTTATTAACAACCAAACCTAAAACAAACAAAAACAAACTAAGCAAACAACTAGAACAGGAACAGAATCACAGAAATGGGGATCACATGGAGGGTTATCAGCAGGGGAGTGGGTGGGGAAAGAGGGGAAAAGGTACAGAGAATAAGAAGCATAAATGGTAGGTAGAAGATAGACAGGGGGAGGTTAAGAATAGTATAGGAAATGTAGAAGCCAAAGAACTTACATATATGAACCATGGACATGAACTAAAGGGAGGGAATGCGGGTGGGAGGGGGTGCGCAGGGCAGAGGGGAATAAAGGGGGAAAAATGGGACAACTGTAATAGCATAATCAATACAATATATTTAAAAACAAACAAAAAAACCTTAAGAAAAAGCACCCCTATTTGCACCTGTTTTCTTTAGTGAGTAAAGAGAATCTGTGGTTTTGTTCCATTTGAAGGTAGTAAGAATCTTTGGCTGGACTACTTCTCTGTCTTCAAGCACGCAGTCAGCAACCTGGGAGCAAAAACCTGTATCTGGCTGGCTCTGGGAGTCTATAGTAGGTGTGGAACACTTCTAAAGCAATTAAAACGTCTATGCTTTCATTTTCTGAGTGGATGGAACAAAACAACATCAATGATTTAGCCCATTTGTGAAATGAAACAGAATGGAGCTTACCAAATCTGAGTGGCCCAGAGTGCAGAAAAGCATTGGTCTCAAAGTGGATGATTCTACCCTATTTGTCCAGGGCCACTGCTCTCATGACCCTGCAAAGAACTATCAGTAATGCCAAGAGACCTATTCCGATTTGCAGGCCTACCACAGTACCTACAAGGTGTGCTTGCCTAAGACAGTTGTGGGTTTTGGGTTTCCTGGTTTGTTTATTAAGATGTAAAGGAGAAATGAGAGGTACGGATTCAGGGTGGAGTTAAGGCAGAACTGTAAGAAGCCAGGAAAGCTCCTTGGCAAGTCGAACAGGGAAACTGAGACAGACAGCTGATGCAAACTGGCCTCATCCAGCACCTGGACTGACCTGCCTCCTTCTCCCTTGCACAACCCCTCCCTTAAGCACTCAGCCCTTAGGACAATGAGGTTCTGATTAGCATCAAATAACCTTAGGAACAAAACCTCAGGTGTGCTGACCTCAGAGACAAAGTTTTGGTCAAACTAGAGATAACATCTAGGCCTCAGCTGTGTTTCAGCTCCAGGCCCAGAAAAGCAGCAAAATCAGATGAGGGAATGCCATAGCTGGCATCATAACCAGATGCCATGACCAATGACCCCCTGCCCTAGCCCCAACCAATCAGTAGACATCACAACTCTGACCCTGTATGTTCATTTTGATGAATCAATATATAAAGGACATACCTGAAAAGATGATGAATATTTTATTGAATATTTTCTTTATCCTCCCGAGACCTCCCCTAAAATTCCCACTATGAGAAAACGAATAAAAATTCTTAAAACCACAGACCCACGCATACCCACGCATTCCTTCTTCAGGCATGTAGCTTTGCTTTCTTTCTCCTAAACTCTAAGGGCCCTTCTTTTGCCTCTGTAACTTCTTTCCTGAGTCCACACAGCCCAACTGGCTCATTTCTTCTGCCTCTGTGACTTTCTTTCTAAAAGGCCACGGCAGCTCTCTGAGCAGCCCACTTGAATCTTCTCTTCGAGTGTTATGCTAAATAAACTTCCTCTTGTGCTAGAGTTCCTGACTCTGAATTCTTTCTTTGCCAAACTAAACAACCAAGGTTGCTGAACCAAGGTCCAGTATCGCCACTAACACAGACAGTGTGACCAAGGCACCAAGAAGCCTGGAGGCCAGAAGACCCTGAAAAGGAGTCAAACAATGGGCTTAGACACTTCCCTCTCACAGGGGAAACTGCAGAGTTGGAGCATCTTTCTGCCATGCAGAGACACAGTAAAATGCCACCTAGAATATAGGATTCTTAGTTTCCTCCCCGTGCCTATCACTATCAGGCCAAGCAGAAGCACCAACCTGAAACCAATTCAGGATGGCTTTTCTTAATAAAATAAGAAATGGCATGAAAGTCTCTATCTCAACAAAAATCTAGATCCATCTGGAAGATACAGGGCAATTAATGAAGTCATCCCTGGAAGATGGGAGTTGGAGTGATATGTCTCTCTCGCTGGGCTGGTTCCCTCACACTCAAGGCTCACTCCCCTCCATATCAAGCCCAAGTCCAATACCTACACATCAAGATCATCCATCAACACATTTCCTCTCTCTTACCTGTCCCCTTTTCCACTTTTTTAAACATATCAATTCATTTGAGCCAAACAATCTATTTGCTGTCCTTCCCTTCATGCAATTCACTCATTTAAGAACCTACTTTGTAAAAGGTGCATAACTCAGAAAACTAAATGACACTGATGACAAGAGGAGGGCCTGGATTTAGTGGGAAAAACTCATTCCATTTTCCATAACGGGTTTAATGTTCCAGCAAGGCATCCTGAGAAGATGTCTAGGAGAAAGCACTCAGCATCCCCTGTCTGGACTAGCCTCTTCCCTAGAAATCAGTGACTACCTTCCTCAAAAACTCAGTCCCCCTGGGAGTACTCCCTACTTCACCCACCTCCCCATTACGATCCTTCCTTCATGCTGCATGTTCTGAGGGAACTCCGTTCACCCCAATTTCTTTACAGGCTGTTGTTAAATGTTCAGAAATTCACATGCATGTCACTTTCTCTTGC
>VMDR010007397.1:0-40765 GCA_007922815.1 Macrotus californicus | reverse complement strand
AGAGAGAGAGAGACAGACACTGATTTGTTGTTCCACTTACTGGTGCATTCATTGGTTGATTCTTGTATGTGCCCTGCCTGGGAATGGAACCCGCAGCCTTGGCGTATGGGGGCGACTCTAACCAACTGAACCACCTGGTCAGGGCTACTTTTACATTTTATTTTATTATTAATTTTTTTCTTTTTCGAAGTTTTGTCAGAAAATCTTTTTAAAATTATATTTTATTGATTTTGCTATTACAGTTTTCCTGACTTTTCTCCTGTTTTCCCCGTCCACCCAGTGCCCTCCACTCCCTCAGGCAATCCCCCCCCATTGTTTATGTCCATGGGTCATGCTTATGAGTTCTTTGGCGACTCCATTTCCTGTACTGCACTTACCATCCCCATGGCTGTTCTGTAACTGCCTGTTTGTCCTTTATCCCCTCACCTCTTCACCCATTCCCCTCCTCGCCCTCCCATCTGGCAACCTTCTGATAACTTCTTTTCTTTTGCTTTTAAGATTCTATCTTTATCTTTAACCTTTGACCTTTTAATTATGATGTATCTTGGAGTGGGCCTCTTTGCATCCATCATAATTGGGACTCTCTGCACTTCCTAGACTATTTCCTTCACCAAATTAGGGAAGTTTTCTTTCACTATTTTTTCAGATAGATTTTTAATTTCTTGCTCTTTCTCTTTTCCTCCTGGCACCCCTGTGAGGCAAATGTTGGACCTCTTAAAGTTGTCCCGGAGGCTGCTTATGCTGTCCTCATTTTTTTGCATTCTTTTCTCTCCTTGTTCTGCATGGTTGTTTTTTGCTTCTTTATGTTCCAAATCATTGATTTGATTCTCAGCTTCATCCAGTCTACTGTTGTTTCCCTGTAAACTGTTCTTTATTTCAACTAGTGTATCCTTTGTTTCTGACTGGGTCTTTTTTATGTTGCTGAGGTCCTCACTGAGCTCCTTTAGCATCCTTATCAACAGTGTTTTGAACTCTGTGTCTGATAGATTGCTTATCTCCATTTAATTTAGCTCTTTTTCTGGAATTTTGATTTGTCCTTTCATTTGGGCCATGTTTCTTTGTCTCTTCATTTTGGCAGCCTCCCTGTGTTTGTTTCTGTGTATTAGGTAGAGCTGCTTTGACTCCAATGTCTTGGTAGTGTGGCCTAATGTAGGTGTCCTATAGGGTCCAGTGGCAGAACCTCTGGGTACTCAAGGTACACCCTTTATGTGAGCTGAGTACACCCTCCTCTTGTAGTCGAGCCTTGGTTGCTGTTGGCAGATCAATGGGAGGGATTTGCCCAGGCCAGTCAGCTGCAAGGTTTGGCTGTGACCACTGACCACCAACCTCCACGATATGTGGAGGATCAGCTGTGCAGGGGCAGGGCAGTGGTGCTCTGATGTGGTCTGTAGCTGTCCACTGGGTGCGTTGGCCCTGGGGTTTCCCAGGTGGTACAGGCCAAGGTCAGCCCCCACCTGTGTTTTGCCTGGGGCACCCTGCCTGAGCTATAAAGCAATCTGAGAAGGCTGCTCCTTGTGCTACTTGGAGATTCCTAGGTGGAGCCCAGCTGTGAATCTAATCTGGCTGCTGGCTGCGCTAGGGCCCTCTGAAGCCAGCTGTTGCTTGTTTGATAGGATTTAGGAGCCAAGACAAGCCATTCTTATGGAAAAGCAGCTTGGGTGGGCCTGTAAATTGGGTAGGTGGAGCCTCTGTGAGTCTCCAAGGTGGGTCACACAGCGTTAGCCAGGTTGATGCGGTCTCAGAAAAGGCACCAGCCTAGTTGGGGAGGGCTCAGCAAAGAGACAATGGCCTCTGCTCTCCCAGATGCCACTTCAGTTTCTCCCTGTATACCACCAGTGCCCTTCAAGCTGCCACCCTGGTGCTGGAGCTCAGAGGGAGTGAGCCTGAATAGGTAGGTCCAAGTGCGGGTTCCCCAAGAGGAACTGCTTAGGGCTCCAGCAGCCTCCTCCACTGACTCAATCCCCACTGGCTTTTACATCCAGAAGTTGTGGGGATTTATCTTCCTGGCACTGGAACCCTGGGCTGGGGGGCCTTCCTGGGGGGAACCCTGGGGTGTGGGTCTGGGACTCCTTGCTCCTGGGATATGCCTCCTGAATTTTTATCCATGTGGGTGTGGGTGTAGCTCATTTCGCCCTTATACCAATCTAGATGGATGTGGTTTCTTCAATTCCATAGTTGTCAGACTTCCATTCAGTTTAATTTCTGATGTTCCTGAGTGATAGTTGTTCTATATATTTTTTAAAGATTTTATTCGTTTATTTTTAGAGAAGGCAAGGGAGGGAGAAAGAGGAGAGAAATATCAATGTGGTTTGCTCTCGCTTGCCCTCCCCCCCACCACCCCAGGCAAAAGCCTTGACTGGGAAGAGAACCGGTGACCCTTTGGTTCACAGATCCGTGCTCAATCCACTGAGCCACACCAGCGGGGCTCAATCAATTTTCTATTAATGAACATTCGGGTTGTTTCAAGTCTTTTGTGAATACAAGAAGCACTACCGTCTACAATGAATACCTGTGTATATGTCATTTTTGCCTGTGTACTTATAGGATAGATTCCTAAAAATGTAATTGCTTGGCCAAAGGTTAAATGCCTATGTAATATTGCTGGATATTACCAAGTTTCTGCTCTTAGGGAGGTGCCATTTTAGTTCCTACCAGAAGTGTATGGATAGTGTGTGTTTCTCCCAAACCTTGCCACGTAATGTGTTACAAAACTCAGATGTTAGCAGGTTGGTAGATGGGAAGTGCTATTTTAGTACAGTTTTTTAAATTTCTTTTTAGGAGCAAAGGTAATCGTTATCATGTTTAAAATTCATTTGCGTTTTTTTCTGTAAACTTCATATCTTTTGCCTACATAGTATTTTGTGTTCTTCTTCACTTCAGAATACATTTAATGAAGCATGTCATTAAATAGTGTTCAATATAATTTAATGGCTGCACCGAGAACAGTTTGACTGAATAAATCCTCGGTGGCAAGTGGTTAGCTTTCTAATTGTGTTCTAGCTACAACTGAAGCCCAGTAAGGGGACTAAGACGTGGCCTCGGCCTTCAGAACACAAGTAGAGTAGAAACAAGCTAGATGAAGTGTAGCGTGCTGGGGACTCTGGTCTGACTACACCCGAAGTGCTGTGGGAGGGGAGGAGACGTCTGGGCTGGGGTGGCTTTCCCGAGGCCATGGCCTCTGAGCCAAGGCTCAGGATGAGCTGGAGTGGGCAAGGCGTTCTCACCGAGGAAGTACGGTTCATTTTCCATGTGTATCATCTCTCTTTTTTTTTTCTTAAAAGGATCAGGCTCAAGTCCACTACAGATCACAAAACGTGATGTCTTGTTGGCTACTTTAAAATCTAACCTGTCTGCTTTGGAGGACAAATTTCTGAACGAGCCTCAGTGGGAGAAACTGAAGCTGCTAAGGGAAGAAATTGCCAACAAGGCAGAGTGGCCCCGGAGCTCTGTGGACGTCACCTGGACTTTCACCTCTCAGGCCCTACTGTTGCTCCTGTGCTTGAAGAGGGCCATGCTGCACCTCGCAGCCCGTTTCAGTCCCGATAAAGCCGACCCCCGGACTCCGGAAGCCGCTCCTGCCCTGAGCCCAGACACGCTCAGTATCTCACAGCAGAAGACCATCCAGTCAGTTTTACAGTTTGTAGTCACCTTGGGGGTCTGTCCTTACCTCCTGCCTGGTGTTGGAGTCCCTCTGAGATGCAGGACTGAGTTTGGGGCTGTTGTTCAAGACGTGGTGTGTCTCGATGCTGCCCCCGACGCCACCCGGAGACTGTACGCCAGCTGCGGGGTCCTCCTCCGTGTTGCTCAGCACGCCTCTCTGGGGAGTCTGATTTTCTGCCGCCATTTCGGGGATATTGCCGCCGCTCTGTGCCAGCTGGGGTTCTGCCCAACCAAGAGAAAACCACTAAAACCCGAGGAAGAGGTAAAATATATGTTGAGAGAGAGAGAGAGGCTGTGAATATGTCTGCATGAGTCTGTATGAATATGTCTACATGTTTGTGTGTGGTTATTATAAAAGATAATTCTTAGTTTTTTGGAAAGAGACTGATGGAAAGATCTAGAATTCCTGTTGAATGTTACAGCATACCCAGAAGCTAAATGAGCCTATTTGGGGGGCTGGAGCTTTGATTTATGAGTTAGCCCTTTGCACGCCCGGAGAGGCCACTCACCTGTCCCTTCTTGTCGTTGTATGGAACAGCTGTCGCAGGCTATTTCTTTGAGCCTCTATTTCCTTTTTTTCTCTTTAATTATTTTATTGTTCAATTACAGTTGTGTTTCCTAGTTTTTAAATAAGATTGTATTTATTTCTTTATTTTTAGAGAGAGGGGGAGGAAGGAGGAAAGAGAGGGAGAGAAACACCAGTTGGTTGCCTCTTGCATGCCCCCGACCAGGTGCTGAACCTGCAACCCAGGCATTCGCCCTGACTGGGAATTGAACCGGTGACCTTTGGCTTTGCAGGATGATGCCCAACCAACTGAGCCACACCAAGGCCATTTCCTTTTTTATAAAGTTGTATATAAGACTTGCCTTGGAAGGTGGTTGTGAGGATTTAGGTTAATGTGTGTAAAGTACCTGGCCCAATCCCCAACAGTGCTCATCAAAAAGTAATTACTACTGATACTACCATTAAACTATCCATGCCCCCTTCATTAAAATTCTTGGAAAGCTTAAATGAGATAAAGTAGGTAAAGCACCGGCACACTGCATGGTTCAGTCGATGTGCGTTGTTATTATTAGGTGTTCGGGGCCTGTGCCTGAGTTGCTGACGGTAGGTGAGGTTTTGGGTACCTGGACTGCAAAGGTGCTGTGGAAGTTACAGAAGCACAGGATACAGTCCTTTCTTCAAACATCCCACATTAACCAGGGAGACAAGATTCACAAGTCTAACATTGCAGCGACCTCTGCTCCCCCATGAGAGGGCCACCCGCATCGGCATAGGACCTGGCCCGAAGAAGCTGTTACTGTGTGACTGTAGTGAAGGTCAGGGCAGCTCAGCCATTGCAGCCACATCTCACAGTGCCCACCCTCCTCATTTCCTTGTCGCCTTTCTATGTCACCTTCCAACTTCTTTTCTGTTTGTTCCCTTTGCTATTCTCTCTCCTGCCTGTGCTCACATTTACCTAAAAGCCACTGTCACTTGAGCAGTGACAGGAATGTATGAGCTCCCCCAGCACCTTTATGTGACATGGAGCAGAGCACTGCGCTCTTCACGACAGGGCGTGAGTCCTGACAATTCTGTCAATTCCGGCAGCGTGCACTTCCCGGATACAGGGGCATCTGGTCGACAGGCTTTATTACTGTTCCTGGGGCCAGGCAGTGCCCAGGGATCTTGAGCAGGAGGGAAAAGGGAAACACACAAGAAGGACCAAATTGGAAGGTGGGAGAAGACATCAACAGGGGAAACCTGAAGCTGACGAGCCCCAGCTCTAGTGCTGCCCTAAGCAGCTCCCGGACCTCCTTTTGCTAAACAAACGACAGTACCCTGGCTGCTTGCTGTACCCTGGTTGCTTTGGCAGTTACCAAAAGGGGACTGTACTGTTGAGGCCCAAGGGGGCCTCATAAATAGCACCCCTCTTTGCTGCCCAAGTTCTGAATGAATTCATCCCTCTCTGAATTTAACAGAGTAAGAGGGATGAAAATTCAAAACATCACCTCTATTACTCATAAATATAAAGTTGGAGGATATTGCTTCTAGATGGAGACAGATGGGCTTCCCAACAGTGCATTCCAGACTTAGATACACTCAGCACTCCCCCCCGCCCCGCCCCCCCGTTTTAAGGTGGGTTGGAAAACTGCAGCACCTCTGCCCCAGGGCGTGGGACAGGCCTCAATGAAACCTGGAGCGAGGAAGAGCAGAACAGAATGAGCACTTGCTCCGAAGAGGTGGTAGAGGAATGAACTGAGCTGAGCTGTGCGTGCCAAAGCCAGCCCGTTGGTTCTCTGCACACTCAGCATTAGGGTGAGTCGGTAAGACCCGAGCAGAGGTGAGTGAGGGGTGCAGAGAGGGCCAGGGGTGTTTCAGTGTTACAGCTTCTTCCAGGGAAGGAAGCCAAGGAGCCGGCCTCCCTCTCCCCTCACACGAGTCTCAGTACAGTATTGTGAGACATTGCCTTCTGTGGCCTGCCTGGTTTGCATTCCGCTGAAGCCAGGTGCATGTTTCTTTCAGGTGCTAACGGAAGAGGAAAGAGCTATATCTAGGAAGGCCCTGAAAGACATCTTGGATCAAGTGTATCAACCATTAGCAGTTCGAGAATTACTTATCCTCCAGGGAGGGCCGCCCCAGGTAGGTGTGCAGGCCTGGGGGCTCTTGGGGGGTGAATCATTAGTGATGGTGTGCAGTGTGCTGTCTTCTCCTGGGGAATTCAATAATCTAGGTAAATCTTATTTCATCTTTTAGGTCATTAAATGGTATTTGTAAAACTAAATTTTACTGATTCTTAGGATAACTTAAAAGGATTTTTCTTTAAATGGAATGATGGACACTATTCCCAAGAATATGGCAGTTTTATTTGAAATATATTTTATTAATATTGAAACTAGACATTTTTAAAAAGATTTTATTCATTTATTTTTCGAGAGAAAGGGGGAGGCAGAGAGAAAGAGAGGGAGGGAGACATTGATGTGCGAGAGATACATGGATCAGTTGCCTCTTACACGTCCCAACCAGGGACCTGGCCTGCAACCCAGGCACGTGCCCTGCCTGGGAACCGAACCAGCAACCTCCCACTTCGCAGGCCGGCGGCACTCAGTCCACTGAGCCACACCAGCCAGGGTCTAGATATTTTTAAACTAAAATTTGGCTGTTTGACAATACATTTTTTTGGCAGAAATATTTGGACATCTTATTCTTTGAATGGAATATTTGAAGTCAAGAAATTAGAATTAGAGCTATTATTGGGACTATTTTTAGCTCCTTTGAAAAAACATAAAAGTGTATATTCTACTAGGCCTAAGATAGTTTCTTTTTTTTCCCCTTAAAAATAATTATCTGAAATGACTGAATTTGAGGATGTAGGTGGGAATTATCTATTTGCTTTTAGGACCTAAATTTTAGTTATGAATCTCTGTGAGTAAAGCAAGAGGGGCCAAAGGGATTGGCTGTAGGCCAGGAACAAGGACCAGCTGAAGGTGGCAACAAAGATATCTCCCAGCTGAAGTCACTTTCATCTCGTCCTTAGAACAGTACTAGGCACCCCCCACCCCACCCCACCCCACCTACCATTGGGGTCCTCTGGCCTCACACTCTGCTTCTCTGAATGAGTGAGTCCAGTTTGCCAGATTAAACCAAATGCATTATAATGACAGGGTGGTAAAAAGCAGAGACTCTGGAGTTAGGCACACTGGGATTCAACCCCAGTATGCAGCTGTATGAATTAGATCTTTCCATCCCTGAGTTTCCTTACCCATAAAATGGGAGTGACAACAGTTGAGATTAGGTGAGGGGTTCTTAGCACAGTGCCTGGTACATGATAACTCTCAATAAATGGTAATTACTCCTCCTCATATAAAGGAGAGAGGACAGGTTAGTTAGGATTAAATGTTCCTATCACTAATTTGGGGGCTCACATTGTTAAGTGCAGTGAATGTCAGCAAAACGGTTAACATTTGTGCTCAAAATAACGGACATCAAGTCTGCTTGTTCAGGGAGCTCCACGGAGTTGTCGCAAAGGAGTCCTTGAAGAAACCCAACTCTTTCTTGAAGTTCCTGTGTCACCGGGAATCCCAGTAGTTAAGACCACGGAGGCAAGGCCTGCGTGCCCTCTCACCGCTGGGGGCTGTCCTCCCGGTGGTGAGCAGTGTTCACGGGATCTCGTTTGGAAGCCAGACTCAGCTGGAAGGATTGCTTGCGGAGACGGTCACATTAACCTTGTGTTCTCCAAAGCTGGATTTTATTCACTGATGTGTTTGCCTGTTTCTGGGTTTGAAACTTCACTTGCTGTTTCACTTGAAGTTTCACTATATTTTTACTTGCTTAAAAGTGATACAGAAGAAGGTTTTATAAATGAGAGTCCTTTCTTTTTTTAAAGGAAAAAATGTCGTTTTTTTGAAGTCTGTATAGGATATTGTTCATTGTCAGTCTGTCTCTGAATATGTCTGTTTTAATAATTTCCACACATACTATCTATTTCACTGGCATTCGATTCATACCTTCCCCTTTTTCAGTCCAGCACAGATGCGAAGACACCAGTTAGGTGCCGGGCCCCAGCTTGGCTTCGGCGTCTCTGTGGGCAGCTGCTCTCGGAAAGGCTGATGAGACCCAGCGGTGTTCAGGCAGTGGTCCGGGGCATTTTGGAAGGAGCAGGTGGTAAGAAATAAAACGTGTGTTGTGTTGGTGTATCCATTTTCCTTCAAGTCAGAGTGATTTACTGGTCGTCCACACTTGCCTTTAAAACCTGGTTGAGACTATACCGTGTCTTTGTGGAGATTAAGGAGGTTAGACTGAGAAGTTAAACCTTAATGAATTTCTTTGCCAAAGAAACTTGTTTTCTTGCCGTTTTTCTAAAACAGTCATGATACACTACTCAGTGTTGAATTCATTTTTGAATTATTGATTTATAATATCAGAGGAAAACATTGCACAGAAAGTTTAAGTAAAACTCTGAAGACAACATGAAATTCTCAGTGGAAAAGGGGCTTCGTAGCAGGTGCCAAGAGGGCTTTGCCGCAGGACTCAAACCACAAAACAGTTATCTCGAAGCTGGACATACCTCAGAGATGCACACGTTGGGGTGAAGTTTGAGATTCATTTCCACAGTTATATTCTCTCTCTTTTTTTAAGATTTTATTTATTAATTTTTTTTTTAGAGAGAAGGGAAGGGAAGGAGAAAGAGAGGGAGGGAAACATCAGTGTGTGGTTGCCTCTTGCACATCCCCCACTGAGGACCCGGCCTGCAACCCAGGCGTGAGCCCTGACTGGGAATCGAACTGGTGACCCTTCGCTTTGCAGGCTGGCACTCAATCCCCTGAGCCATACCAGCCAGGACTCCACAGTTAGATTCTCCAAGTCCTCACTAATAGAAAAAGGTTAATTATGTTAAGCGTGGTAGTATTTTCATTTATATCTTTTGTTTTATTTTTTTAAACAAAACTGTACATGCTCAGAATAAAGAGTCTAATAGGGTGACAAGGCTGATAGAGAAAAACAGCGGTCCTTTCACCAATCTGCTCCGTTTCCCATCCCCAGAAGCAACCACTTTGAACTCCTTTAGAGAGTTTTTCTGGCATTTACTTCTGTATTTCTAATTATAATGCATACACAGCACCTGTATCATTTTTCAGCCGTAGGAGTCATCTGTTAACTTCTCACCCCGTGTGGAAAAGGATTCTGTTCTCTTGCACAACCCACCATCATCCCCCAAGCATGCTTTCCGTCTCCTTAATAGCCATATCCCAATTTGGGTTAGATCAATCCTCAGTGTTTATAGTCTTCTAGCGATGTGATTATTTTCTACAGCTAAGCTATGTAGTATATTTTGACTACTTTTTTTTTGTCCAACTTTTGTACTTTCTACAGTACAAAAGAGTTAATAGCTAGTCTACTTTGTTTTGTAGTCTGTTGGTGTGTTTTGTTTTTTATGTCGTTGTCACGAACCTGTTTTCAAACTTTCCCCCAGTTGTTTGATACATTCAGTTACCCCAGACGCTCTATCAGTTTGGTCCTCTTGCAGACTGCTCCCTGAGGCCTCTCTAATCTCTAACCTTCTACACGGCTGTCATCTGAGGCTCTCCCTTCACCTTTATCCTGGCGATCCTTTTGCCTCTTTTTGGTGTTCATTTCCTTATTTCTTGTATCCTCTGCATATTCTAACAAGTTACCACAAACCTAGTAGCTTTTTTTTGGAAATGACATTTAAACTGAACCCAGAAGCTTGAGTTGGGATTTACTGACTGACGAGTGGGGGAAGACTTCTGGAGGCACATGTGAAGGGACATGGGAAAGAGCGCAGTGTTTTGGAAAAGCTTCAGTGAGGGCAGAGAGTGGTGTGACGGGAAGGGGGCGGTGGCCACATCGTGGGGGCCTGTGCACCTAGTTCAGGATTTCTGACTTGACTCTGAGGGCAGTGAGAAACCATTGGAAGCTGTTTAAGTGGGAGAGAGACATGCTGAAGCCTGCATTTTAGAGATATCTGTCCGGATGGTTTGTGAAGAAAGGGCTGGGGAAGAGCAGCAGCAGGGGCACCAGTTAAGAAGAAATTGTCAGAGAGGTCACTGTGGCTTGGTCCATGCGGTGGCCGTGGAAATGGAGATACATGAGGGCAGAGGAGAGAGGAGGATCAATCTCGACTTTCCACTTCTGGTCGTACCTGCAACGGTGAGGCCGATGTGGTTGGCAGACACCGACAGATGTGACTCAGAGTGGCTGCAGTGTTGCCTCCCAGTTCTGCCTGCAGTGGCTTCCAGGGCCAGCGCAGCGAAGAGTTATCAGTTACCTGTGAGAAGCCAGGCAGCTCTGTTCTGGGATGCAGTTATTTTCTTGGAACCAGTTTGATTCCCTTGACCTGGCTTTTCTTATTTTTTTATTTTTTTGAGCATTTTTTTAAGAGTTTATTTGAGCCAAACTGAGGACATATGCCAGGGAGCAAGATCTCAAATGCGCCTTGATCGTGCTTAAAAAGCCTTATTACTGTGGATCTAGAGTGGCCTTTAGTCTAAGGTAATCTGGCTGTGCTACTAAGGCAGTGGCCCTCTGGGATTTTACATGATGCCCTGTGCGTTAGGAGGCCTTCCCGTGCTCACTAGTGGGGACACAAACTATTCTCAGCCCTGTGTGAACTCCGGGGATTGTTCCCCCTATTCCATTCTAGTTCTTGCCCCAGCCTTTGGCTTTGTTTTCTCACACACATGATTACATGATTCAGATAAAGAGAAATAATACTATGAATGGTAATAAAAACTGACAAGAAGCTAGTACAGAAAGTCTGTGGAAAATGTCAGTTCATTCAGTGTTGTTTTAAGAGATGCCCTAGGAACTGAACTCCTGTTGATGTCGGTTAGCCCGCAGTAAAACTGGTTTCAGTATACTTAATTTCGCTTCAAGTCGCACAACCTAGTGAAGACATTAAGTGAGGACATACTGTATTCAAGTCATATGAATAATACGTCAATGAATAAGTGCTGTTTTTTTCTCTGAACTTCTCAGAATCCAACATCGAGAGAAAAGTACGGAGGGGTAGGTTATCTGGTAGAAGGAATAAACAATTTTCAGTGGAGAAAAGACACTCTTTACCCTAAATTTTAAGGACCTTTATTGGAGACTGCTGTGAATTTTTGACATCTTCATCCACTGTTGACAGCGGGGGTGGCTGGCGGGAGTGACGCGGAGGCGACGGCTGCTGACTGGAAGAAGTGTGACCTGATTGCAAAGATTTTGGCCTCCTGTCCCCAGCAGTCCCTTTCCCCAGAGGATTACTACAGGGGTATCTGCCCCCAGGTAAATGGTTTTGTTTCTTTTGAGCTTTTGAGGATTATTTGCTTATTTACAGAAAAAGAACTTTTAATGTTCCTCTAACATTGAGGTAAAAGCAATATAATATATATATTTTTAATTTTAGCTTTAAAAAGAAAGGGGAAGGGAGGGAGAAGGAAATGGAGAGAAACATTGATGTGTAGTTGCCTCTTGTACGTCCTCCCACTGGGGACCTGGCCCACAACCCAGGCATGTGCCCTGACTGGGAATCGAACCGATGACCCTTTGGTTCATAGGCTAGCATAGCACGCAATCCACTGAGCCACACTAGCCAGGGCTGTGTGTGTGTGTGTGTGTGTGTGTGTGTGTGTGTGTGTGTGTGTTTTAAGATTTTATTTATTTATTTTCAGAGAGAGGGGAAGGGAGGGAGGAAGAGGGAGAGAAACATCAATGTGTGGTTGCCTCTCACATGCCCCCAGTTGGAGACCTGGCCTGCAACCCAGGCATGTGCCCTGACTGGGAATCGAACCAGCGACCTTTCAGTTCACAGGCTGGCACTCAATCCACTGAGCCACATCAGCCAGGGCTCTGTGTGTTTTAATTAGTTAAAAAATAGGTACTAAATAAACAAGGTAAGTTAACATGGTACCCAATTTAAAAACCACAAAAGAGTAAACAGAAAAGTAAGCTTCCCTCTCACTTCTGTTCCTTAGTCCTTCAGAAGTACTATTACCAATTTCTTGTTTATTTTTCAGAGATATTCTGTGTACTATGATACACAATTACATGTATATATATAGTCTAATTTCTATCCAAATGATAACATGCTACACACATTGTTTTTCATTTTGTTTTTCTTTTTAAGATTTTATTTATTTATTTTTAGAGAGAGGGGAAAGGAGGGAGAAAGAGAGGGAGAGAACATCAATGTGTGGTTGCGTCTTGTGTGCTCCCTACTGGGGACCTGGCCCGCCACCCTGGCATGTGCCCTGACTGGGAATCGAATCAGTGACCCTTTGGTTCGTAGACCTGCGTTCAATCCACTGAGCTATACCAGCTAGGGCTCATCTTGCTTTTTTTAACTTAACAGTGTACCTTGGAGATTATTTCATATAGTCATTTCCTATAGCGCTGCCTCATTCTTTTTCATGGGCATATAGTATTCCATCTCATTAATGTATCATAACTTACGTAACCAGTCTCCTAATGGATATTTCAGTTACTTTTATTATTTTTTATTACAAGCCATGCTGTAGTTAATATTCACAAATCTTATACCATAGGAAAAATTTCTAGAATTGAAATGACCAGTTCAAAGGGTATATACATTTAAATTTTTAACTGACACCATTTATCTGTTTTCCTACACTTGTGCCTGCACAACATGTTATATAAAACCTTTCTATCTTTGCTATCTGATAGGTGAAAATTATGGAAGGAGGTGTCTTTGTCAGTAGTGCCCCTGTGTCTAGATGTGAGACAATGGCTTTTGAAGTACAGTCTGGAAGAGAGTCGGCCATTTGACAGGACAAAGTCAGCACGCACAGTGATGAGTAAATATTTTCTGAAACTAGTCGCTATAGTGTTGGTACTTGATAAAATTATAAAATCAAGTCATAGGTTTCAGGCCTGCTGAGTCTCTTTCGGGCAGTGTCAGGGCACAGGAATTCTCCTGCCTGCAAAAAGTGCAAAAGTCACTTGTAAGTCAGGGACAGAAATATACTTTTCTGTCAGTTGCTAATAGACTGGGCTAAACCCTTTCAGGCACTGGAAATCTATGTTTGTCTCTGAGGATACAATAGCTATTGTCTGGGGTAGTTCAAAAACAACGGACAATCTTCAGAGTCTAAATATATTTATATGTCTTGACCCAGTAAATTCATTTGGTGGTGCTATTTATAATAGCAAAATTTGGGGAGAAATGGAATGTCTGGATATAATATTTTTGAAGAATTTATAACATGCCCTGGCTGGTCGATTGAGTGCCAGCCTATGAACCACATTGGTGTTTCTCTCCCTCTATTTCTCCTTCCCTTTCCCTCTCTCTAAAAGTAAGTAAAAAAATCTAAAAAAAAAAAGAATTTATAATAATATGAGAATTCAGTAATACACAAAGCTGAATATTAAGCATAACCCCAATTAAGAAGGAAAACGAATTATACAGAAATATATTGGAAAAAATATACCCAAAATGATTATAGTGATTTAGGAAGATTTAATGTTATTCTTGAAACTTTATTTTCCTAATTTTTGACAATGAGCATGCATTTTATATATTTGATAAAATTATTTAATAAAACATAGTCTCTTCAGTTCTCACAGCCTTTGATACTGGGTTGTTAAATTTGTTCTATTTTGATTTTTTTAGCGGGGGGGAGAGAGTGAGTGAGATCTGTTGTTCCACTTATTTCTGCGTTCATTGGTTGCTTCTTGTATGTGCCCTGACCGGAGATGGAGCCTGCAACCCTGGCATAGTGGGGCGATGCTCTAACCAACTGTCCTACTTGGCCAGGACCTTGGCTGGTTAAGTTGGAAAAAAAAACCAAAACCGATTTTGTTGAATCAATATTATCACAGTGAATTTATCTTTGGTCTTAAAGAAATTCGTGTTTTCTCTTCTCAGTTAATGTAATGCCCCTTGTAAAGAGCAGGGTATTTACTTCCTGTACTTGTTCTTTTAGATTCTGGATTTGTTTCACTTTCAAGATAAATTGACAGCACGACAATTTCAGAGAGTGGCCACCACCACCTTCATCACTATGTCAAGAGATCGCCCACAACTGGCAGCAAAGTACTTGCTTCAGCCGGTGTTGGCGCCTCTGTGTCGGTGTCTGAGTACAGCAGGTAAAAGAGGAGGTCTGGTGACCGGGGTCCCTGTAAGGGACTTCAGTCTGTGCTAGTTCAGTGTCTTTAGTTTCACCTTTTCCCCAGCTTTTTATTTTGATAAATCTAGTTCACGTCAGTTCCAAGCAGAATACAGGGAACCGCCCTCTGCACTTCACCTAGACTAACCGTTGGCTTTTGGCCACATTTGCCTTATCTTCTTTCTGTATGTGCACATTTTTTTCTGAAACATTTGAGAGTTAGTTGTAGACGTCCTCTGTTTACAGAATTTATTCAGATTTCTCTGATTGTCGCATGAATTTTTTTATAGCTATTTCTTCAAAACCCAGAATCCAGTCCAGAATCAGGCGTTACATTCACTTAGGTCTTTTCAGTTTCCTTTGATGTAGAATAGTTCCTCGGTTTTTCGTCTTTCGCCACGACGTTTTTGAAGAGGCCAGGTTATTAGAGCGCTCCTCTATTTGTATTTGTCTAATTGTTTGCTCGTGATTAGGTCCAGGTTAAACACTTCAGCAGGAATACGACCTGGGAGGGTGGTTTTCCTCAGTTGCCATCACATGAAGGGCACGTGTTACCAGTTTGTCCTGTTAGCAGTGCTGTGTCCGTCTGTGTGACTGAGGTGGCAGCACACGGGTTCCTCCGCTGCACGAGCACCGTCCTCCCGTGTGACTGGGCTGTGTGGGCCGCAGTCTGGGACTGAGCGCTGTTGCCCAGGCCTTTCATACTGTGCTGGAGTATCCACTGATGAGTCTTGCCAGTAAAGTGGCGTGACCTTCTATTTCTTTTATTCTGTTTTGTTAAATGGTGTTCTGTAAAGAAGATCTTTTCCTTCTCCCTAGCTCACCCCTTTTAAAATAGTAATTACTTAAGTATCCATATAGATGTATAGATTTTTTTTTTAAGATTTTATTTATTTATTTTTAGAGAGAGGGGAAGGGAGGGAGAGAGGGAGAGAAACATCAATGTGTGGTTGCCTCTCATGTGACCCCTACCGGGGACCTGGCCTGCAACCCAGGCATGTGCCCTGACTGGGAACTGAACCGGTGACCCCCTGCTTCACAGGCTCGCGCTCACTCCACTGAGCTACACCAGCCAGGCCTATAGATTCTTTTTTAATTGATTACCACACATTCCTGTCATTCATTTTGATGCTCATATTTTCCCATATTTGGCCAGTGGGTTTAGTTCTGTCTTCATGTCTTCAAAGATTGGCATTTTCACCACTTCCTTTATTATGTTTTTATGCTTTATTGAGTTTGATGCTGGGATGTTGAGTATCATTATAGCGCTCTTAGTGATTTAAAAAAAATTTTCTAGATAGTAGTTCCTATGGTTAAAAATGAAAAAAAAGTTTGATGTTATGGTTAAACCAAGTTTAGGTCTGCATGGACTTCACGTGGCCGTCATTTTGTAGTAGGAATTTTCTGGTGTGTGTGGTGGGGTGAGGTGGGGAGGGCGGAGAAGGTCTAATTCTTTTACATAGCAAAGCTTTACCAGGTGGAGCCTTGGTGCAGCGAAAGTTATTTGGATGACAAATACGATATTTGAGCAAATACTTACAGTTCCTTCGTATGTTTAATAGGAATCTAGGAATCCTAGAATCAGTATATTCTTCAAAAATGGCTTAAAAATGAAATATTATTTCTGTTGGCCTCAGTGAGGGTAATTTTGGTTTTTGTTCTCTAGAGATTCCAGAGAGTGACATGATGCCTGGGACCATTTTGGTGACTGAGGAAGAACTTAGTAGATGTATTGAGGATATATTTAAGGTTGGTAATTTGAGTCACTAGTGTTTTTAGCTATATTTGTACTTAATCTTTTAAAATTATTTTGTCGCCCTGGCCAGGTAGCTCAGTTGGTTAGAGCATTGTCTTGATCAAAACTGCCGAAGTGGCAGGTTTTTTTTTTTTGTTGTTGTTTTTTTTTTTAAAGATTTTATTTATCTATTTTTAGAGAGAGGGGAAGGGAAGGTAGAAAGAGAGAGAAACATTAATGTGTGGTTGCCTCTTGTGTACCCCCCACTGGGGACCTGGCCCGCCATCCAGGCATGTGCCCAGACTGGGAACCAAACCAATGACTCTTTGGTTTGCAGGCCTGTGCTCAGTCCACTGAGCCACACCAGTCAGGGCACAAAGCAGCAGGTTTGATCTCTGTCCCGTCAGGACACATACAAGAAGCATCCAATGATGCATCAATAAGTGGAACAATAAGTCGACATTTCTCTCTTTCTCTTTCTCAAATCAATAAATAAAATTTAACAAATGAAATAATTTTGCCCTTTTAATTGGTACTTTAAGAATTAGAATGATTAATCTTAAATTCCAAATCATAAATCTTTTCACTTTTTAAAATTTTTTATTTATTTACTTTTAGAGAGAGGAGAAGGGAGAGAAACATCAGTTGGTTGCCTGTCCCCAACTGGGGAACTAGCCCTCAACTAAGGCATGTGTCCTGACCGGGATTTGAACTGGTGACCTTCCAGTTTGCAGGCTGATGCTCAAACCACTGAGCCACACCTGCCCAGGCTAAATCTTTGCACTTTTTGAAATTAGAAACCATAAGATGTTAATGAATAAAACTAATAGATTTGAATTCTTTTTTATTTATTGACTTTAGAGAGGAAGGAACAGAGAGAGAGAAACATCGATTTGTTGTTCCACTTATTTATGCATTCATTGGTTGGTTCTTTTTTAAAAAAAAATTGGTGAATTTTTTTTTTTTTTTTAAGACAGAGGGGAAGGGAGGGAGAAAGAGAGGGAGAGAAACATGAACGTGTGGTTGCCTCTCGCATACCTCCAGCTGGGGGCCTGGCCTGCAACCTAGCATGTGCCCTGACTGGGAATCGAACTGGCACCGTTTTGGTTCGTAAGCCGACACTCAATCCACTGAGCCACACCAGCTAGGGCTAATTTTAAATTTATTTAAATGACATTGTAATATAAATGACTTTGTTTCATTCATTTTCACTACTAGATGTTATTCCATTATATGACTATATCACCATATATTTGTTTATTCTTCTATTGGGAGACGTTTGGGTTGTTTCCATGGAGTTTTTGCCAATCTGTTACGTACACTGTAATTTTAATTAGCAGTTCTTTTATTAGTAGGAGGTTAAGCATCTTTTTGTGTTTTTAGTTCGTTCATATTTTTACTTCTCTAAATTACTCATATATTTTACCCCTTAAAAATGTATTTGCCTCTTTTAGAGTAAATGTTTTTGTAAAACAGCTTTTTTGAGGTGTACTTTAGAGACCATAAAATAATGTTTTAACTGTACAATTGTTAGTCACTTTACAGAGTTGTGAAACCATCACAGTACAGTTTTAGAGCTTTTCAGTCACACCCTCCCCCTGCCCCGTCCCCCAAAGACCCCTTGTGCCTGTTTGCAATCACTCCACTCGCTGTTCCCTGTCAGCCCCAGGCAGCCACCAGTCTGCTCTCTTCCCCTCTGGGTTTGCCCTTTGTGGGGGTTTTGTATGAGGGGATCATGCAGTGTGTGCTCTTTTGTGGCTGGCTCGCTCTCAGCACTGTGTTGCTGAGGCTCGTGTGCTGCGGTGTCATTGTTCTGTCCCTCTTTTGCTAAGTAATTTTCTATCGTATGACGGCACCACATTCTGTTCATCTGCCCATCAGCTGATGGGCATCTGAATGTGGAGTACATCTTGTTTTAAAACAGCTTTATAAGATACAATTCACATATTGTGTAGCTGACTCATTTTAAGTGCAAATCAATGGTTTTTTAGTATATTCATAGATTTGTGCAGCTGTTATCACAGTCTATTTTAGGACATTTCATTACCCAAAAAGAAACCCCACACCACCATTCCTCCAGCCCTAGGAAGCCGTTAACTAACTATAGATTTACCAATTCTATGTGGCAGATCAATGGAATCATATCATATGTTTTCCAAAGTAACCTCACCATTTTTCATTTCCATGAGCCGTGTAAGAGAGTGGATAGTCAGTCTTAGGTCATATTCTTTCAGATAAGAAGGCAGGTGCTTTTGTTTTAAGCTTTATGTATGCTACTAATAAATTTGTAAATATAAAATGCATGCTTGAAAATTCAAAATTCATTCTCCATGACACTTTTTACTAAAGTGAGATGTTTTCTACCCTTTTATTTAATTTTGCTATTAAAAAACAAAGAGTATACCTTTTACAGGGTTGACCAGGCACACAGATATGGAATTATTTTGCTCATAAATAAAACATGACATAGTGACTTAGTGAATAAATATAATGCTGTTTTTATTTTATTATTTTTTTAAAGATTTTATTTATTTATTTTATAGAGAGGGGAAGGGAGGGAGAAAGAGAGGGAGAGAAACATCAATGTGCCGTTGCCTCTCACGCACCCCCTCCTAGGGACCTGGCCTGCAACCTAGGCATGTGCCCTGATGGGGAATCAAACTGGCACCCATTTGATTCGCAGGCCAGCGCTCAATCCACTGAGCCACACCGGCCAGGGCTGTTTTTTTTAATTTTTAATGCCTCATTTAGAGACTTATGAAAAGAAAGTTCTTATGTCCTGTTCTGCGTATTGATAGTCAAGGACTTTTCAGATTATAGGAAGATAAGAAATTATATAGAGCAGTCTAGAAAGCAAATGATCTGAATTAGAAAACAAGGCCCAACTAACTTTCATGAAGATTGTCTTTCCTTCCTTCCCATCTGAGGAACATGACGGTGAAAAGCTGTTAAAGGGTTGGGTGTGGAATGTCAGAAAGACTTAAAGTGCTGGTAAGGGTAGGGCTACTTGTGACTACACTTTTATACAGACCCTTCATAGTATTCCTTGGAAGTCAATACATTGTTTTTAAAAGTAAAAGAAAGCAAAACAGCTTCTTGCTGGCAAGTGAATTAGCCCCTAAAAACAGGGAGAGGCAGCAATAATGAATCCTGACATTTCTCCTACTAGTGCCCCAAGAAGAGTGGGGCAGGGGATTCATTTCTAGTTTGGTGAACAGTTTGGTGATTTTAAAACCTCCTGAAGCGGCAAGCAAAACAGTTTGCCTTAGACACTTGATTGTGCACAAGGATTGGGACTACGGTGAAAGCAGGAAGAGGTGCAGAAGGGTAATTATTCTCCCTGCGAGGTTTTGGCAGCTCAGCTGCAAGTAGGAAAACAGAGGAAATGTGTATGTTGGAGGGAAATGGTAAACACTGTGTAAAATTTAGCTACAAAGGCTGTGTTGTCTTTTTTTATTAACTTACTGCTAATACTAAATTATAGAGTACAGCTCAAAGGAGGGAAAAAGGAAAACATCTGGGGTGGTTGAATTGATTTAGCAACTCCCTGGGTGACAAGAGGGTACAAGTGGGTGTTCCGTTTTAGAGAGGCATTTGGGAACATTTCCAGCTCCGGTTGTTTCTCTCCCTTTCTTTTCTTTTTAACAGATTTATTGAGATATAATTCACATACCACACAATTCACACATTTAAAATGTTCAATTCAGTGTTTTTAGTGTATTCGCAGCATTGCGCGTCCATCCCTGCAGTCTAAGTTTAAAATATTTTTGGTCCCCCAGGAAGGCCCCGGTGCCCGTTAGCTGTCACTCCTCATTCTTCTCACTTTGCCCCCAGCCCTAATCCGCTCTCTATCTGTACAGATTTGCCTCTTCTGGACATTTCATATATATGGAACCATATAATATGTGGCTTTTGTACTTGGCTTTTCATTTAACATGTTTTTAAAAAAAAATCTCTTATTGTATTCTTTTTCCATTACTGTTTAGCCCTCTATGCCCCCTCCCCCTGCAATCACCACACTGGTGTCCACGTCCATGAGTCCTTTTTACTTTTTGCTCGATCCTTCTATCCCCCCTAATCTCCCCTCACTGAACTTGTTTTTAAGGTTCATCTATATTGTAGCATGAAGCAGAAAGTACCTCCTTCCTTTAAATGCTGACCAGATTTCAGTGTAGGGACATACCACATTTTGTTTATTTATTCATCATATGATGGACATTTGTGTTGTCGCTGCATTTTGACTATTACGAACAGTGTCGCTCTGGGCATTCCTGTGCAAACTCGGTGTGTATGTTTTCATTTCTCTTGGGTACGTGCTAAGAATGGAAATGCTAGATCATGGTAACTCTGTTTAACCCTTTGAGGAACCACTAGACTGTTTCCCAAGATGGCTGTACCATTTTGTATCCCCACCAGCAATGAATGAGAGTTCCACTTTGCCCGCATTTTGGCCAACACATGTTTTTATTCTTTTGTAAAATTACAGTCCTCCTAGTAGGAGTAAAGTAGCATCTCACTGTGGTTTTCATTTACGTTTCCCTAATGGCTAATGATATTAAACAGCCTTTCATGCCCTCTTTGGAGAAATGTCTGCTAAGATCCTTTGCCCACTTACAAGTTGGGTTGTCTTTATTTTCGGTGGGTTAAGGGCTGGGTCTCACCCTCACCAGCAACTCTCTCCAAAAAAATGGTCCTCACTCAGCTCCTGTCAGTTCCCACACTTGTGATCTTTCTCTGCCCTCTTTCTGAAGAGACGGTTTTGGGGTCCTGTTTTCATCTACAGGAGTTTTATGTCTACTCTATCATGACATTTCCAAGTTACCATTGTGTCACCTGTGTTATGACAGCTGCCCATCTCGCTGCCATCTCGTCCTCCAGCTCTAGAGCCCCTTAGTTCCTCAGAGACAGTTTCACCTTTACTTTATACACAGTTCCGACCAGATCGGTGATGGGGTCTTATGACCACAGCAGAATTAGAAGGAATAAATTAGACTGGCTAAGGCACACTGATGAGTGGACGCCAGCAGAGAGGAGCTGGAAAGGAGACAGAAAAAGTACTCCCAAGGGGCATAATATTGGGAAAAACTAAGTATGTTGGGGCTGGTGTGTTCAGTTTGTGCACTTTGTTTTAGGAGGCAGGAATTGCCTGTAATTCATTTTGTAAATATTCTCTTTTGAAACAGTTAAAGTATAAATACATTTTGATATTTTAAGGACTAATCCCTCACCTCTCAAAATGAAAGTTTTATGGTGGGAACAGTTACAAGGGAGGGCCTTTCTACTCTTGCATCCTTCATGCATGGCAGCAAGCGGGCCAGTGTGGCTCTCGTGGACCAAGTGGGAAGTTCTCACCGATACAGGTGCTGCCGAACTGACCTGAAAACTGGGCACAGTTACTTGTACTTCATCTGCATAAGCACTTCTCATCATTTCTGTGTGCGTGCCTTACCTCTGGAAAAACCGTCTAAGCCAAAAAGGGGGTGTGCAGCTCCAAGAGCCTTTAGTCCATCGGCTCCCTGTTCTGTTTGCTCTGACCCTGCCTGTCTCGGGCCCAGTCCCTAGAATGCCGGAGTCCTTTTGTCTTCCCTCATAGGAGAGGGAGAAATGGTTTTTCTTTGCCTAGAGAGGTGAAGAGAGGCCTTGGTTGCAGAGATTGGTTCTGGGTAGAGTAGGATAGGAGAATTCCGATTCTTTCTGATTTGGACATTTTCTTTCTCTTAAGAGAACTGTCCAGGATCTGATGGTGGACCTGTGTGAATGTGGGGTGGGGGTGGGAGGGTTTACTTCTAGTATTCCTTATAGCACTTGCTAAGACTCCCTAAAGGTAGAAGAAATTTTAGGGTAGGAAAGGCTAGAAGTTACCCAATTAGCTTATTCTCTTCATTCTCATTTCTATTTTATCTCTCTGTGTCCTGATTCAGGGAATCTGGACTTTAATTATCCAAGGATTTTTTCCCCATTAATCTTAATGAATTTCTAATTAAGGTTTCCTTGTCAGATTGGCCAGCTGATGCCTCTTTCTGAATTTTTAATTATTTTTATAAATTAGAATACTACACTTTTAGAGCTGGGAGGACTTTAGTGATAGTATAACCCCTCATTTTTTAAGGTAGATTTTATTTTAGAGCAGTTTCAGGTTCACAGGGTGCAGAGTTCCCATAAAGCCTCTGGCCCCGCACGTGCACAGCCTCCCCATGCCAACAGCCACGCCAGAGTGGTCCGTTCGCTGCAGCCGAGGAATCTGCACTGACATGTCAGCATCGCCCAGGGTCCATGGTTCACATTAGATTTGCTCTTGATGGGGTACATTCTTTGGGTTTTGACAAATTAATCCCTCATTTTATAGTAAAGGAAACAAAATCCAAAAGACTGTGATGTGACTTGTCCCAAATCATATTAGTGAGTGGCAGAGCTGGTTTAGGGACCAGCCTTTCCTTCTCTCGGTCTTTCACTCTTTCTGTGTTTAGAAAAGAAAATATTCGCACATGGTACAGGTTTCAGAAGTGCAAAAGGCTTTAAGTTAGTCTCCCTCCCATCTATGGCTGTTCCCCAAAGGCAGTCATTCTTTATGGATATTCCTAACCCTAACTGAACGGTGGCCTTGAATAACATGCAGAGGACTGAGAGAAGTGCCCTCCAAAGCTGTGGGATATGCAAGTGTTAGATTTCCTAAATGCTGCAGTTCAGATTCTGTGCTACATTATAGTGACAAGCACCTGGCCCTTTGAGCCAGACAGAGCTAGCTTGGAATCTGGCTCCAGGGTTGAGTCTCCATGGGACTTTAGGTGACATATTTAACACTTGCGTTGGGATAAATAAGGTAACTTTTGGTAGGTTCATTGCATGCTTTAGTACATAACAGGTGTTCAAAAAACTGTCACTTCCCTTTCAGTTCAGGGAAACTTTTTTTTTTTAATAAATTTTATTTTTTATTTTTTTAAGATTTAGTTATTTGTTTTTAGAGAGAGGGGAAGAGAGAGAGAAAGAGAGGGAGAGAAACATCAATGTATGGTTGCCTCTCGTGTACCCCTTACTGGGGATCTGGCCCATAACCCAGGCATGTGCCCTGACCTGGAATTGAACCGGTGACCCTTTGGTTCCCAGACCAGAGCTCAATCCACTGAGCCACACCAGCCAGGGAAGGGAAACTTTTTTTTAAAAGATAATTTTATGCAGTATGCTCCAAAAGCTTGTGCAGTACAAAACGCTGTTAGATCACTTGTCCCGTTCTTTTGCCTCTCGCAAGTCTTACTTATTAAACTTAGTAAGTGCATTAGCAGTTCTGGAACATTGCTATCAAAGTGATTGCTGCGATAGTTCAGAAGGCAGCATTTGACTGGTTCAGTCTTTAGCAGGGGTGAAGTCAGGTTTTGGCCTGTCCTGGATTTCAGTGTTAAGATTAAGTCAGCTTGACTCTGAATAGACTCACCGTGTTTCCGTTGCCACACGTGTCCATCCCTGCAAAAAAGATAAGACCATAAATGAAGTTCCATTTACAGGAGCATCAGTGAGAATAAAATATTTAGGAATAAATTTAACATTTGCACAAGGCTGTTTATTTTGCAAAATGTTTTGACATGAATTATCTTAATTGGTGCTCGTGCCGAAAGCTTGGTGCCTATGTTATAAATGAGGAGGCTGAGATGAAGGAAGGTTTACGTATCTCGTCCGTGTTCACTCACTTGGTATGCGGTTTTGGGCAGAAACAAAATCTCACCCACTTTTCTGACTCCTGATTTCCCAGCGCTTGTTCAGTTCCTCAACAGGGGTATTCAAGGGGTATGCCTGACAATGTAATGGAAGTGTATGAATGAAAGGTGGAGCGTGCGGGGACTGCTTTCTGTTCTGTTTTGCTTCAAAACAGAAATGCATGTTTATTCTTAGTACTTTTGACCATTTGGACCCTCGTGAGTTTTTTTTCTTTCCTTTTTTTCTTTGAATTTCTAGTCAACCCTTTTAGAGAAATTCAGTCTTCCAGACATTGAAGATAGGTGCCGAACAAGCCAAGACAGTAACATAAAGTCAGGCCTTGGTTTGTTCAGTTTCTCTCCCTCTCATGGCTGAAGTTCTCTTCTGTTCGGTTCGTTTGCATTGACTGAGTAGCTTCTGGCTACAGTTTTGTTTTTGGTTTTTTTTTTAATGAAAATAACAGAGGGCATTGTAACTCCCCGCAAAAATAGAGCTTTAGAGAAAATGAACATCAGTCCGTCTACTGTGTTCATTTACTCTTTGATTCAGTTCATCGGTCACCAAAAATATTTACCAAGCACCTACTAAATGCCAGATACTCGGTGAGGTTTACAAACACAGAAATGGTTAAGAGCCAGCCGCTGCCTTCAAGGAGCTCCCAGTCAAGCAAACAAAAAGTCACAGTGTAGTGCGCCCTGTAATTAAGTGCCGGAGAGACGTGCCTCTGCTGCTTGTGGGAGCAGCGGTCCCCTAAGCTCGGGTGCAGTGTAGGGCTTAACCACTGATGCGTCTCTCACGCCGGCCCTGGGGTGGAAAGCCAGGCTGCATCAGGAAGGAATTTGGAAATCCCCAGAAAGGAATGAGGAAATCCCCAGCTGCCAGTGGGGCCCTGGTGCCTATCGGCTTCCTCTTCTAATCTGTTCGGGGCTGCTATGGGTTTTATGGAGCCATACGGTTCTCTTATTGTGCCCCTCAGCCCTGTCCCACACGGGAAAAGCCCCAGGTAGATATAGAAGCTCAACAGCAAAGCACCGTTTCCTTTACTCGCAGAAGGATCTTGTACACCAAAGAATCGAAAAGGTACCTTGCGAGTGCCTCTCCCTTCCCTGCTTCAGCTTTCCCATCTCTTGGTGTTTTGTTGGGTGATCCCTGGCTGTACAGATACTTCAAGTAACCAGAAAACTTTTCAACTAAATAGGATTTCCTCTTTACTTTTTTTATTTTTATTTTTTATTTTGTCTTTATTAAAGAGAGGGAGAGAAACATCAGTGAGTGGTTGACTCTTGCATGCTCCCTACTGGGGACCTGGCCCGCAACCCAGGCATGTGCCCTGATTGGGGACTGAACCGGTGACCCTTTGGTTCGCAGTCTGGCGCTCAGTCCACTGAGCCACACCAACCAGGGCACAGGATTTCCTCTTTAAAGTACTAAGTTCAGAACTGATAGAACAGAGGTTACGTGAGGAAGGGGTAGTTGAAGATTCAGTGTTTCAAAATGTTTTGGGTGGGGAAAGCTGGTTCATTTCTTTCAACTCCTCTTACTTCTTCATGGCCGCGGTAGCAGGAAGGTATAGAAGAAAATGAGCAAACTTGCAGCCAGGTCAGGGAGCGCTAAGTTAGATGTGAACGAGGCCTTAAAGCTTCAGTAACCCAACCCCTTTACTTTCCACATGAGGAAACCGAGACTCAGTTGGTTCGTGTTAGGTCTCACAACTGGTCAGTAGCAGCGTTTACAAACAAGCCTGTGTGAAATGTACCCACTGGTTATACTGCTGAACAGAGGGAACTTTCAGATGATACAGAATATTTTCACCACAGGTAGAAATGATGTATGAGGTACGGGAATGTGCTTCAGAGCTTGAATTCCCATCCCACTTTGTCTGGAGGTGAGCAGGGAGGACCCACCACTAGGCAGAGACTACACGTGAGCACAGTCCAAGGAAGTTCCACAACACCTGGGTGATAGGGCACAGAGACAGCACCGCAGAGCCGCCCCAGCTTACCTGCTGTGCCTTCACTGCCTCTTCAGTTGGTACTGTCACCAGCCTGGTGAGGAGGAGACTGGCCCAACAGTTTGCTCCATATGCAGTGTGACTTCAGCGGAAGGACTGGGGTTTTTTGTTTTTGTTTCTGTTTTTTTTTTTTTTTTCCCCCTAGAGCAACTGGTCATTGTCAGCGCTGGCACCAAGAGATCATAGTTCAGCACTGGCTGAATCAGTCTGGCTCACCTGTCCCTTTACTGTGTTGATACAAATCAACAATCTGGGGAGCCCATTTAGGGGGGAGTGACCAGAGCCTACTTTGGAGGTGTAAGTCCTGTGAGTTCAGTGTGAGGCAAGGGATTGGAAGGAAGGGGCTGTCGTTGGAAAGGACTGGCTGCGGTGTGGCGACCAGCAGACTTGGTAGAAGGGGAGATGGAAGACGCTGAGGAGGAAGTGGGACGGAAGCCGCTGTCCATGGTGCCACCGAGGAATCCCGGCTCTTTTTCTCAAAGATTGCAGGCATAGGGTTATGAATAGTGCTCTGTGGTAAAATACACAAAACGTAAAAGTTACCATTTTAACTACTTTAATTCAGTGGCATTAAGTCCACTCATGATCCTGTACAACCATCACCACTGTCTAGTTTCAGAACTTTTTAAAAAATTATTTATTTATTTATTTTTAGAGATAGGGGAAGGGAGGGAGAAAGAGAGGGAGAGAAACGTTGATGTGAGAGACAAACGTGCATCAGTTGCCTCTTGCACGCCCGAGCTAGGGACCTGGCCTGCAAACCAGGCATCTGCCCTGACTGGGAAATGAGCCAGCGACCTTTGGGTTTGCAGGTCAGTGCTCAGTCCACTGAGCCACACCAGCCAGGACCCTGGCTCATTCTCCAGTAGGTGTGCAATGGTGTGCAATAAATGGTAGTTATTGTTTGCTTCATAAAAGCCATGACAATGGGGTTCCTTTAAATTGTGTGCCACTGTGTCGAAACTGCTTATTTAATAAAAATTGAGGTGATGCAACATAATCACCTCCTCCAATAGGTGTTGCAGTAGGAAATTTGACTTTTGCTTCCCAGACTATTTGAGGAAGTGAGAGATAACTATGTTCAAAGACTGATCATAGGTTACAAGCTTTAAAATGCTATTGGAATTTCGAGGAAAAAAGTCACTACTGGTGGTTAGATGCTTAATGAATATTTGAATTAGTGAATGAATGAATGAGTGAATGAACAGTTGAACAGTCAAATCCATAGCAGGCCTATGGAAGAAGTAGAACTTGACCCGGGTCCATTTAATATATACCACTGCCTGTCTTTCATCTACAAAATACAACCTGGTCTTCAGGACACAGAGCAATCTGTAAGGTGGGTGAGAGAAGCTGGATTATGGCCAGTCCAAAACCTTTGGGAAACATACACTTCCATCAAGGAAGTTTAAAGGAAGGTAGATTGGGGCTCAGCACAGGAAGACTTTATTGTTAATGTTGGAAGGGGGGTGACGATCCTGTATGTGGCAAGCTGAGGCCATTTAAGTTCTTTGAGATGTAGAGAAAAGGAGACTTTATTTCTAAATCTTTCCACTTTGAAAAACAATCTTCACTTCTCTGTTCCCATCAGTGAACTTAATGGATTATTAGTGGATGAATTGATAGGAGTTATTCTTAGTTTCTCTTTCTTGCTGCATGCCCCTCCCCTCGTCACTCTCCGTTCATTTAACCTGTTTTGTTTTCCCTCATCATGCTTGTCACTATCTGACACTATATGTGTATTGCTTACTTGCTGTCCCCCCAACTATTAATAGAATATAAGCTTTGAAGCAGATAATGCGTTCACCAGTATATGCCTGGCACCCAGCTGGCACTCAGTAAACATTTGCTGACGCTTTATATAAAAGTAAATAACATGTATAAATAGCTGTACAGTTTTTCCTAAATATAAAAGTAGTACTTGTTTCTTGTTAATAAAGTACAGAATAGTACAAGAAAATTTGAAAATTGGAGGAATTTATCAACACCAATGTATATACCCCTGAGAAATGTGCTTGATTGAGTTCATGTTGAAGTTTTGAGATGTTTTGGCCCAATCAAGCCAGTAAATAATAAAGATTTAACTCCATCTGTTTTTTTTTTTTTGTTTTGTTTTGATTTGTTTTTAATGTACAAAAGGTGCTGGTAAGGAAGGATGGCTCCATAGGGATTACCTCTGGAAACACAGAATCCAGAGCCAAACAATAGGCTTTTACGTTATCTGGGGAATCTCTTTTTTACCTCCTGTAATTGGTGGTATATAATTAGGCCTGCGTATTACTTTTGAACACTGCCATACAATGCACTTCATTTAGCTGGGCTTATGGAGATTAGATCATGCACAGGAAGCTGGCTTCTTGGTTATGGAGCTCCACAGAGGACTTGGGAGGCTTAAGGAGTGTGAAAAATTAGGGTTGATTTAAAGGGACAGGGCTTCTGGAAAAGTACAGAGATTTTTCCCTCGTGGTGCCTGCATGACCTTTAGTTTCCCATAAGCAGCATTGTTTCCTACCTCAATACTTTCTGTAAACAAGGGCCTCTTTTAAAAAAGGATTTATTTATTTATTTATTTAATTTTAGAGAGAGGGGAAGGGAGGGAGAATGAGAGGGAGTGAAACATCGATCGATTGACTCTTGCATGCCCCCAATCCCAGGGACCTGTCCTGCAACCCAGGTCCTGACTGAGACCTGAACCAGAAACCCTTTGGTTTATGGGACATTGCCCAACCCATTGAGCCGAACCAGCCAGCGCTAAATAAGGGCCTCTTTAAGCTTCTCTTTCCTCATCCTTTAAAATAGGGCTGCTAATACCGACTTTGTGAGATTGTTAGAATTTTAATGAGCTGACTCCTTAAAGAATCTAAGATAGTGCCTGGAAGAGGAAAATCCTCCCATAGTTCCTGGGACACGTGCTCAGTCTGTAAGCATGTCAGTGTCTCTTTATCCTTTTATCGTCATTATCACTGTCCATGCTACCAGGCTTTTATTATAACAGAATTTTGCTTTGAAGTCCTATTACGTTTGACTGGAGCTTTGAATAGCATTTTGCACTTCTTAAATTACTTTAAGTTACCCACCTTGAGTTATTGTTATAATTGGTCCACTTATTTTATTCTTCCTGATAGATCACAAGCAATCTTCAAGATGACTCCTGCTCATTTTTATGTTCATTACAGCACCTTGGACAGTACTTTGATCTCTGGGTATTCAAAAAAAATATGTACCATAATCATTAATAAAAATCAGCATTCCCACACACCTAACCCTATAACATCAGTGAAGATCTAGGTACACAGCATAACTTCTTGGAACATTTATTGATTTGGAGAGAGTAGGACATGCCACTGTGGCAGTAATGTCTTAAGAGTGACAAATCTAGGGGTTTTTGTGGGGTTTTCTTCAAACTTGTTTTATCTTTTTTCTATATGGCATTAATTGCTTGTTAGTTCCTAAAAGCAGAGCCTTCAGCAGGAAGCGAATTATTGTGCAGATGAATAATAGGCAGATTAGGAGACTCAGAGGTAGTCAAAAGTAGGAAAGTAAGGGGTCAGAAAATGGGTCAATTTACCCACGTTGCCCAGCAGTTTTGCAGGCTGCACACACAAAGGGGCTGTAGTCCTGTCTCCCTCCCTGTGTTTGAGCCTGTCTGTCAACCTCAAATGGTTTCACTGGCCTCAGAGCTGAAATTGTTCGTCTTAGGACTAGAGCGTTGCTCACAGAGGACTCTGAGCCCTGCTCATAAGCGTACGGTGTTTAGGTCCTGTTCCTTGGGCCTTGCAGTCACGATACCTCTCGCCGTCTCCTTTTCCCTAGGTGTACGTGGTCGGGAACGAGCCTTTAACAGTTCTTTTGGATTCGCTGCTTCCAGTCCTGGGCGTGCTCTTTTCTCTCTACTGTTTTACCAAGCAGAGTGTGTCGCACGTAAGGTAAACAACAGGGGAGCATTATTTGTTTATAAACAGAGAAGTCTTCTCTTGCATGTTGCTCTTACTTTAAATTTGACTTACGCCACCTTGTAGTTTTTTCCTTTCAAAGTCAGGAACACATTTGAGGATCTTCTCATTCTGCTCATCTAGAAGAGAGAGAGAGCTTTGCAAATTGAAGGAGACTGGATGCAGTTTTTGGAATGACTTTCCTGAGTCTCAGTCCTAGACATCAGCTATGAAATCTTGGTTTACATGTGTGTACATGCCCCTTTTTAATCAGTGAGAAATACTGGAATTACATGTCCAGGAAGGAGGCGGTAGGGATGGATCATAACTGCCTCGTGGGGAGTTAGGGATCAAGTGCAGGAAACCTGGACCTGACTGTGGCATTCTGTAGGTTAGACTTGGGTTCAGTGCTAGTGCTGCACCGTGTTGTTTGGAGTGAAGGTGTTTCTTAGCCATCCGGAAAATAATCTTTTGTGTTGGAATTTAAGTAGGACTCCCTTTTGTATCAGCTCTATTTTCACAGCCGCTTATGTTGCCTCTTCCTCCTTATGAGAGTTTATATCCTTTCTAAAATCCTACAGAATTCTGAGTTTTGGTATTTGGAAACCTCCCACGTATAACCTGATATACAATCGTACCTTCTTCCCTTGGTTATTATAAAGACTAACTATGCATTAAATTACTTAACAAATGGAAAACTATTATCATCAAGTGGTGAAGGAAAGTACAGTTGACGCTTGAACAACATAGGTTTGAACTGTGTGGGTCGATTTAGACACTATTTCTTTCAACAAATACCCCTGCTGTTTTCAGTCTGTGGTTTGCGAGTCCACAGATGCGAAGGGCCAACTGTATGCATTAATCTCTGCCATTTTATGTGGTGACTTGAGAGTCTTCAGAGTTTGGTATTCGCAAGGGGTCCTGGGACCAATTCTCCACAGATACCAAGGGACAGCTTAAGTTTTTGGGGAGTCAAAGTTATAAATGGATTTTTGACCATGCAGGGGGGTTGGTGTCCTAAGCTCCACGTTGTTCAAGGGTCAGCGGTACTCAGTCTTGCATATTTGTCAAAGCTTACATATGCCCTTGACTCTAACTTTTGGCTAGTGCACCATTGTGGCCCAAAGCTGCAGAGAAGTAATAATAGCAAGTGCACTGGAAGGGGGAGACTCTAAATACGTGAATCTGGCTTCAAAGGACCGTCCATATAGTAACTCTTGTCTCAGTTTTGAAACCTGGGTTCTCACAGTGCTGTCATGTCCACCTCGGAGACTGAGAAGGAAGACTCAAACGTCTGTTCCGTCCCTCCTAGGTGATTGGCACCAGTGAAGGGGGATGAGGAGTCAGTGAGAATCTGTCAGTATGCTGTTTCCTGGTCACTGGCGATTGGGCCCACTGATAGTGATGGTTTCATCAGAGTAAATTCTCTTTCACAGTGCCTGATCCAAAGACAATGGGTACACTTGGCATTATTAAAAAAAATTCACGTGGGACTCATATGTCATATCAAGGTTGCTCCTAGAGCCAAAGACAAGCCAGTCATTCATTGGATTTCAGGATATTTGTGTTCTGAAATTCACAAGAAGCATACTTTCCACTCCTGCACTTCAGTAGTAGCACTAGGTGATTGTGCCAGCATTTGGAATGCAGTGGCACCCAACAGTCTTTCTTTCTGTCTTGTTAGATGTGTAGAGTAAGATGACAAGCTCATTTATAACTGTTTTTTCCTGCCAGGTCACTTTGCCAAGAAATCTTATTATGGATTCTGGGGAAACTGGAGAGGAAGAAAGCAATTATCAGCCTGAGAGGTTTTGCGGGATTGGACAAATCTGTGCCTTCTCTCCATTCTCTGTGTCAGTTTAGAGCTGCCACGCAGGGGGGCGTAGTGATTACCATTAAAGAGGCCATTTGGTGAGTCCAACCATCCTTGCTGTCTCTCTTGGGGTGTAATTGTACTGAAAAAGCCATTCTGCAGCTTGTCCACTAAGGGGCGCTGATAGAAAGGAAACCAGAACCTCAGAGGCTGAGGCCAAGGTGCTCCTGTTTATTATAATCTCTGAGTGAAATGTGAGCCTTAAGTAATCCTCCAGCTTTTTTCTAGATGCTAGCTAATAGTAGGTGCAGTTCACTGGAGCCTCACAGCTCTGCATCACGGCGAGCCCACGTACTTCACAAAGTCTTTGCCCGTGAGTCAGAGTGAAGGGCAGACGCGTGCTCACCCTCAACACCACGACAAACCTCTTTATCACTCTCAAAGTGCTGTGTGGGCATTCAGAGTCAGGCCCATTCCTAAGGGAAATTGCCTGATGGCTATCTTTTATGGTGATTTTGTGATGGGGGTTTGTTCCTCCTAGAGATTGGCTAGAAGGTGTTTAATAAATGTTATTGGAATGGATTATTTATTTCTCCAACATCTCACAAGTGTATTTTAAATTATGTCCATTTTTCTGGGTGATATGTGTAGAAGTCAGTACTTCAGAATGTAAATTCTTATTGATCAGAGTTCATATAGTATTTACCTTGTGGCAGCTATTCTTCATCACCTTACAAATGCTGCTGTTTGTTAACGCGTTCACACTTAATTTTTTCATTCACGGCTGACTTTAACTTCTGGAGCGCTCTTTCAGTACGACGGACTTGAGGAAGACAGAGAGCACGTTGACCGCAAACAGAGTTACCTGTGCAGACTCAAGCGAGTAGTTCACTGAGGGTTGTTCTGTTGAGTGTTGGTGGGTCCTGTGGTTGCTACTGTGCCTCCAAACTAAGAGAGCGTAAAAAATTCTGGCACGTTTAGTTTAAAATATTTTATTTATTTATTTTTAGAAAGATGGGAAGGGAGGGAGAAAGAAAGGGAGAGAAACATCGATGTGTGGTTGCCTCTCTCACACCCCCAACCGGAGACCTGGCCTGCAACCCAGGCAGGTGCCCTGACCAGGAGTTGAACCAGCGGCCGTTTGGTTCATGGGACAGTGCTCAGCCCACTGAGCCATGCGAGTCAGGGCTCTGGCATGTTTTAAAAAGCACTTTGGAACAGTTAAGCAGGGCCCAATTTTGTGACTTTACAGAGAATTTTATAGTATTGAACTTATCAGTAGTTAAAACGTACTGCTGTCTTAGCAAGTCCTTAGTGCACTTCTCAGTGCACGTATGTCAAAACCAACCGTTCTTATTGAAACTAGTTTCTCTTCGTGGTAGAAAAAAATAGTGAACAAGCAGTGCTATCAGATCCTTAACTTGGGTCTCTACATGGACTTTTAAGGGGCTATAATCTCTTTGGAATTACCACAACAAATTTTCCTATATGCAAGCATAGATTCCTTCTCCGACCCCCAGGATAACAGGAAAATAATTTAAACAAAATTTTGAGATATTTCTAATGATTTGCTGTATGGAAATAACATGTTATTTTAGAATATTATTAATGGGGTTTCAAAAAAATATCTATGGGTGATCAATCTTACCAAGGTAAATCGACTCCACATTGCAGTGATGAAGATGAAGCCCTGTACCAGAAGGTATCCTTAGAGCAGTGCCAGGTAGAGCATCTTGGGGACTTGCTGTCCCACTGCCAGGAAAGTGGTTTGGCTGGCGACTTCTTCATCTTCTGCTTGAAGGTAAGAATTGTATATCCAGTTCATGGTCAGCTTTATTCTACGGTAGTATCAAGAGCCCCCTTGAATTTTAAAGGCAGTCATAATTTCAGGTTCTAAAATTGGGCCCTATTAGGAGAAATAATCAGAGAACATAAGGGTAATTTATTTTTTAGCAGGTTTGGTAAAAAGAAGAAACTTAACTTTGGCAATACATGCATGATTGAACGACTTCAGCACTGAAATCTTAGAGAGGACCAAAGCAGAACTGTGATCCATGAAAGGGTTAATCTGTGCTCTGTGTTCACAGGAAGAACTCTTTTGAAGTTAATAGCAGGTTTTACAGCTATAGAGTAATCCCTTATCCTTTCTGACTATTGTTTTGTCAGGTATTTGGAAAGGAGATTTAGCAGTTCTGTCTCATTTCATTTTGTAGCCGCTTGAAACCTTTTCTGGGTTTGCTTCTTAGTTCTGGTGGTTGTGCTTCCTCTTGTCCTGATCTCCCACAGTAGCCCGGACGCCGTACAGTCTGCCGCGTCTTATTTGCACTGTGGGAGAAAACCAGCCAGGTGATCTCTGGTTCCATCTTCCAGTTCTGCCTTCTTCCTTATTTTCCCTAAATAAAGTGTCTACTCCAAGAGAATGTGTGTGGAGTTTAAGGGCGGTCGGGGTGTGGGAGAATGCAAGGGGGAAACTAGGGCCAGCGCCTCTCGGATTCGAAGTGGGGGATCCTTTTTGATGCTGTCTCACCTCCCATGTTCACATCCATCCCCTGCCCAGCCACTCATTGTAAATAACATTATAAGAATATATCTTCTAAAAAATTTAAAAAACTAAATACAAAAATTAAAAACAAAAAAGGGAGAAAAACAAAGGAAAAAAAGAATATATCCTTTTAATTGGATACTTAGAACTTTTTTTTGTTTAAAAAAATCAAAGGGCTTTCTTTGCTTTAAACCAAGGCTTTTCCACCTTGGTAATTATTGACATTTTGGGCTGGGTAATTTTTTGTTGGCAGCAGGTGAAGAGGAGATGGGAGGGGGTCTTCTAGCTTTGGGGTAGGGGGGCTTCCTGTTCATTGTATAATGTTTAGCAGCATCCCTGACCTCTACCCACTGGGTACTTGTATCATCCTCCAATTATGATGACCAAAAATGTCCCTAGGCATTGCTAAATGCTCCCCTGGGGAGCAAAATTGCACAGGCACAGTCGGGAAGCACCGCTCTAAACTGTCAATTACTTTGTTAAAACATTAATTGTTAAACAAGCTAAGGTTTTCCTTCCCAAGGAAAGTTGCCATGTGAAGGGTAGGGGGAACGTCAACGGAACCCACAGTAATGAATTATCTGTTGGTAGGAGTTTAGTTCTAAATATCTTAGGGAAAAAGGGCTGTGGTGCTGAAAGCATCTAATAGTCTCTAACAAGGGTTTGGAAATGTTATATGACTTCAGTTCAAGGAAGGCTAGTGACAGAGATCATAAAGATACTGGTCAGGTACATAGTCTGTATGTGAGGTTTTACATTTTCGTACACAGGGTATCATAGTATACGCACTATTCTGCCACTTAAATTTTTCACTCCACAGTGTTTCTGAGATCTCTCTGTACTGATATCCACAAAGACCTAGTTCATTTATTTCAACTGCCAATATATAATAAATACATTATAATTTATTCATTCTCTTGTTGCTGGACATTTTTGTTGCCAGTTGTGGGCCATTGTAAATAATGCCACAGTAAACACAGACTAGTTCTTTGAATACACATCTCAGATGGAGTTTTGTAGCTGCTTTTGAGCCCTTCGTTCCACAGGCTTTTTCTTCACTTTTTACTTTTTTCCTGCACTGATAGGAGTTGACTCGTGTGGCTGTGGAAAGTGATACAGAGTTAGAAACGCAGCCCTTCTTCAGCAAAAGCCTGTTGGAATTGGAGCGGCACCAGACTCTTCTGGTGGAAGGCCAAGAGCAGAAGCTGCTGGTCCTACAGCTGGTGGCTGTCCTGTGTGAGAGAATGTCTGAGCAGATATTCACAAACATCGCTCAGGTCAGTGGCTGCCACCTTCTGGATCCAGCCTGGTTTGGTTTCTTTATGTTCTTTCCAAAAAAATGTTACTCAGAGTGCGGTTTGATGACACCTGCATTAGTGTTACCTGGAATGCTAGTTAAACATGCAAATTACTGAGCCCACACCAGACCCAGGGAATCAACACCCTCACAGGTCCTGGGAATTGGCACGTTTAACAAGCCCCCGAGGTGGTTCTCACGCACATAAAACTTTAAGAACCGTTTTAAATGTTTGTATGTTATATCACAATGGTTGTCGGCTTTTGGTGCACATAAAATCGCCTGGGATCTTTTTCAAAATACTGATGCCTGGTCCACTTTTAGAGATTCTGATTCAGCATGTCTTCATTAGAGCCTGGGCATCAGTGTTTTCTAATGCTCTGTGGATGATTCTAATGTGCATCAGAAGTGGAGAATGATCAGAAACTCAAATTCGGAAAAAAAACAAATCACCTTGATTTTTGCAGATCTTCTAACTCATAGCTTATCTCCCCAATAGCCTGTGAAATTTTAAGGTTTTTAAAAAATGCTTTCAGAGTGACTCTGTGAATCAGCACCTGAATTTTATTGGCTCAGACATAATTGTTACTAGCGTTTTCAAAAATAAGAAATAAAAGTAATAAAGCACAGGCAGTGCAGGTGCCATATTTCACCGCTTTACCAGAATTAGTTGTTGCTTGGTTGGTGAATAGTCGGTTGTAAGATGGCATGGTTGTCACGCCTAAATCTGAGTCTCTAGTTCTTTGTATCCTTCTCCTTGTCATCTGCCTTCGGGTGTTGCTAAGCAGCATTTCAGCACAGCTCCTGCTGAGAAAATTTGCAGCTGCCTGTCAGCTCTGACTTAATCGTGACTGTTTAATGAAAATCATGGTCGTGATTTCGTTCCTGCCCACTCATTCCCTCAGTTTACTGACCCTGTGTTAGGCTACTCAGTAGGGCGATTTGTTTCTCCTGTGTTTTTACCAGTTCCTCGGGGACTTTTTCATGCAGACCTTATGTTTTCTTTCTCAGGATGCTAGTTGGAGGGGAAAATGGTCTAAAAACTGATAGGACTCGAGCTTTTGCACTTATCTCCCTTTACTCCTAATTAAGGAACAGTGGTTTTAGGCTGATACAAAAGTGATTTGTCCTATTTAATTATCCTTCAGCCCTGGCTGGTGTGGCTCAGTGGATTGAGTGTTGGCTACAAACCGAAGGGTCACCGGTTTGATTCCCAGTCAGGGCACGTGCCTGGGTTGTGGGCCAGGTCCGCAGCTGGGGGCTTGCGAGAGGCAACCGATCCGTGTATCTCTCACACATCGATGTTTCTCTCCCTCTCTTTCTCCCTCCTTCCTCTCTTTCTAAAAATAAATAAATAAAATCTTTTAAAAAATAAGTAAAAGAGAATATTTGGAAACTGGAAAATAGTAGCTATTTTAGCAACTTCAAAAAACGGGAAGCTAAATGCCTGCATAGGAGAAGTCAAGAAACAAAACATTCTATTTCAATAAAATTGTTTTAAAAATTAATTTGGAAAGAATAAAAAGAAGCAAGCTACTTCTCACTGCAGAACCCTGGAAGGACCGGAGGCCCTAGATCGGCTCTAAAGATGGAGCTGAATGTAGAGCTTCAAACAAATGGAAAGGCTTTACCGGTTTCAGGAGAGAGACCCCTTGATTGCTTCCTCAACTTTGTACAGCCACCTCCCCACCCCAGCCCTGGCACAAGACGGCAGGTGTATTCTTGAAAGAGCTTGAGCCCAAGAGATTCTGAACTTGGGTGGTGTTCGCAGACTGAAAAACTGCAGGATGAAGTTGACAGCTCCACATTCAACAGTCAGGCCTCCGGCCCCCTCCCCCTCAGCAGCCAGAATGGAGGCAGCAGGTTTGTCCATCCCCACAGGATTGGCGTGAGGACTGAGTTGGTGCCCGTAATGTGTCCTGAATGGTTCCTGGTCAACAATAAGTGCTTACTGTTACTATCCAGTTAACCAGCTACAAAATGACAAGTGGTTGCCTTTGTAGGGCCAGAATCAGTTGGATGGAAATGGGATAGGACATTCTGTTTTTCATTAAATGATGCACCGTTATAAAAAAGTATTTTAAGTTAAAAGTAAAAGTCTCTCCCCACTCTCTGCAACAGGCTTCAGTCACATACCTGTTCCTATGGCTGGCAGCCCCACAACAATGGCAGGAAGTGAGTAGTAGGGGAAGAGCCGCCATTCAAATGGTCTGTGTTTTTGTTGTTACAAGGGAGCTTGGGGGAAAGGGCGCAGTCATAGATGGTGATAACAGCTGACTATCACACCAGGTAATCACTCCCAGGGTTTAAAAAATATATGTATATGCCCTGGCTGATGTAACTCAGTGGACTGAGCGCAGGTCTGCGAACCAAAGGGTTGCCAGTTGGATTCCCTGTCAGGGCACATGCCTGGGTTGCGGGCCAGGTCCCCAGTAGAGGGCATGTGAGAGGCAATCACACACTGATGTTTCTCTCTCTCCCTCCCTTCCCCTCTGTCTAAAATAAATAAATAAATAAGTAAATACAATCTTTTAAAAAAATAAAAATAGTAAAATGTATATATATATAGAGAGAGAGAGAGACAGAAAATTTCCTTCTTAACAAAGATAGGATGATACTACTTTTACAACATTAAAAAATTTGTATTTCATGGAGAGGAACTTAGAAAAAGTCAGAAGTCTAGATAGGATTTCCTAATAATTTAACAATATTTGTGCTGAAATAGAAGCTTCCTATAAACAAAATGTGCTTTAGAAAACTCTTTAAAGGCAAAATAGGTAGCCCAAGGTGGTAGGTGAGCAATTTCTCTGAAAGGACCAGTGTCCTTCACTTCTGATAGTAAAGTCCCAAGCTACAGAGGATGGCGAGAATTGCCATAACCAGCACATTTCAGTGAATGGAACTTTAAATAACCTTTCTAGCTTCCTGCCTTACTCCAAAAGACAAGTGTTAACAGGCTTTTTTTTTTTTACTCTAAGCTTGCAATAAAGACTCTAGCATAGCATGTAATTTGCCCAGAGAGTGGAACACGCAAGCCTGCATGGTATTTAGAGGCTTATTATGACCTATCTCAGCTGCCCTATTTTCAAAATGATTTTTCCCTTTTGAGCCATTAATCCTCCATGTGTGTGTGTGCACGGGCATGCATGCGTGTGTGCATGCACGTGTGTGTGCTGTCTTTTATTCAAAGGTGTTTCTGCTTAAGGTGATTAACCAACATGCAGTTAAAATGATGCTGACCAAATTAATTCCATTTAAGGCTTAGTTGTTAGCCAAATGTGATGTAAAGTGTTACATATGAATGATCTTAATCCTTGAAAAATATTTGATACTTAAAAAAATGACTCTGGATCATTTGTGTAGATATTTTGAGGACACCGGCTTCGACATAAAATCGAACGCCTCTTCCCCCCGTTCTTCGCATCCTGGAACTGGACTGTCAGGGCGGGGGTGGGGAAGGTGACCTTGAGGAGGAAATCTCATCAGGAGAAGCAGATCTGGGGGTGCTCTAAGATGGTCAGAAGGTCACAAATCATTTTCCATTTTAATTTCCTGGCAAAATTCATGAAAAGTAAAGGACGTTGGATTAGAATATTAAGACATTTGGGAAAGTATAAATGGGCTTTCTCATTTGTTGACTCTGTGTCCTGGGGCACCTCTGTAAGTCTCAGGTTCCTCGTCTGGAAGTGAATTTAAGAGTAGTGACCTCCTGGAGTGTGCATGAGGCCTACGTAAGATTGTGCATGAGAAACACCGAGCACCAGGCCGGCCACACAGCGCCGGTTGTTCTTCCAGGTTTTTGCTATCATGATGTTGATGTGGACGACGTAAAGAAAATGTTGAGATTTTTTTCTCTTACTCCTCAATGATACTAAATCCCATTCCTGTGGCAGGTGGTGGAGTTCGTAGCAGCCACCCTGCAGCGAGCATGTGCAAGCGTGGCGCACCAGACGGAGAGTGCCGTGGAGTCACAGACTCTGAGCATGTCCATGGGGCTGGTGGCTGTCATGCTGGGAGGAGCTGTCCAGGTGAGTTGCAAACATGAGCCAAACTTGAGTGGAGGGAGGAGAGAAAGAGAAGAGGAAAAGCCTGTTGTTTCCCTTCCATACCCTCGTGAGAGATACACGGATGTTGCACAGAGGAGAATCAGGATAAACAAGTCGACTTGTCAATGAGAATTCTCTTCAAAGTAGAGGACCAGAAAATTGTGCCACTTCCACCTTGTCCCCCGCATAGTGGTCACCATCAGAAGGGAAGGGCCCTTTCTGACCTGGCACAAGCCTGATTTGGACACCCCCAGCACAGTGTTCTGCATCCGTGGCAGACACTGAATTCTCTTACCCTCCCTGCAGTGGCTTTCCGAAGCTTGTCCCTGCAGTTGCAGTCAGGGGAAAACCTTTGCAACCTGCTGGTTGCTTAGGGTTCCATCTGTTTTGAATAGTTCCGTTTTAGCACCAGATCCATTTTCAACCCAGGTCATGTAAAGCTTTGTTTCCAGTATATGTATCTTACATACGTAATTTATCATCTTTTAATTTATTCACTCAAAAAGTACTTACTGCATACTTGCTATGTGCCATATACTGAGCTAAGATGCTGGGAATACAACAGAGGTCAGAGAAGACATGGTCTCTACCCTCAAGAAGCTTGCAGTCCAGTAAGGGAGTCAGATACCAAATAACTATTCAAAAAATATACTTAGATTGGAATGAAGTGCCTCAGAAGAGAAGTGGAGGGTACCAAGAGAACACAGCATCCAGCCTAGGCTCCTAGGGAAGCCTAGGAGGGAAGGTCTCTTTCCTATCCAGGGAAGGTCTCTACTGAGGAAGTGTAAGTTTAAGGAAAGACTTGAACGTTGGATAGGAATTTGGGAGTGTGTGGTGCAGATGGAGGAAACTCTTCCAATGAAAGAAAACATCTTGTGCAAAGGCTGGGAAGCAGGAAAGAGCTTGGAACACTTAAGATGCTGACAGAAGGCTGGGTAGCTGAAATGCAGAGACCTAGGGACAACGTGGTGGCAGACACGGTGGAAAGACAGGCACTGGTTAATTACATACCACGTTAGGATCGGAGACCACAAGAAGGCAGAATGGGCTTAGTGCAAGTATTATGAAAGCTAACCTGAAGTCGCACTAGCCGTAGCTCTTGTAATGAGCAGGGAACCCTTTGGGAAGGGATTTTTGAGTTTGAGGATTCAAATTTGATCCTGATTTTTGAAATGTTAGAATTTCCATCTCTGGCTTGTCCTGCAGGAGAAAAGGAATTTTACTTTGGCCTATTGTTTATATGAAGCACATTTCTGGGTAGATTTGCTTATTGCTCCTAATTTGATATTTATCATATAGTTTGAGAAAAAAACCATTTTTGGTTCAGTTTCTGGAGTTCTGTTATATCCCTGCTAATAGAACTGTCAAGGAGGAGTTCATCAATGAAATAGTTTCTGTTAAGTTGAATTGATATTGGGTTAAGTTGGCC